>JABCRI010000496.1:0-203137 GCA_015143295.1 Tetracentron sinense
ATGAACTTAATTTGGCTTAAACCTAACAAGTAGGGAACCACTGAAAAGTGAAAGTACTAGGGTGCCTAACCCCTTCTCTAGACTTAACCGAATCTCTTACTCTGATCTCTGATTGCAGACCAAGACCTTATCCAAATGTCAGAGACTTCTCCCTTCTGAATGAATTGGTGGCAACTCTAAATTCACCCGTGAGATTAATTAGGATTTCCCTGAAACCCGTGCTCACAAGAAAGTATGCAGATTCTGACTAATTTTTTTTCTTTTAATTTGCAGAAATGATTCTCTTAGATTTTGACGGTTTGCGCAGCTGAGGTATATTTTTGTTTGAATTTTGAGTTTGAATGGCAGCAGGAATCCCAAGAGCTAAGGGTGGTGCATATGTTTATTCCCAAGACATCTAAACCTCTTATGCATACTTCTATGCAAGGTTGGTTGCTAATTTTTCCCTGTTGAGTCTTAATTTCTTCATGAAAATCCAGAGATATCAGAAGTTATAGTTAAATGAATTTTGATTGGTTGTATTTTCGTTTCCATTGAACAATGAACCAGAATTCATGAAATTTATTATACAAGAAAGAGAAAATTTTTTACCATCACTTGTAAATAGTTTGGTAAGGAAAACTCTCTTAATTTTTTCATTGAAAATTCAATCTCATTTTATACTTGTACAGAATAGTGTATAACCTCAATGTAAGAGACCCCAATAACTAATATCAAATTTCCAACTTCTGGGTAATTATTCTATTAATTTATATTGTTTTACTTGTTCACTCCTCGGAACTTTTATAAATGGGTGAAAATCAAAATTTTACTCAAAATGGGAGGCTTTGTTACTTGTTTACTTATCTTACTAACCACTGTGTGTACATGCTGTTCTGATGGGGATCTCCGATCAATAGACTTTAGGAAATTTTGTTACGTGGGACCTGTAGTTGAGCAAATGCAATGAAGTAGAGACTAGGTAGTATTGTTAGAACAGTAGCTGCAAAACTATCCAGTTATTTACCACTACATGGAGCACATCTGAACTATTGAAGGTATAATTAGTTATTGCATAAGGATATTTTTGTATCTGTTGCTATAAGATAGTGTATCAAAGGTTCCGGTCTATTTATCAATTAATGATACATAGTTCGATATGGGCTTATGGAGTCTGTACACCTCTTTGTTTTTTTTTGTTTACCAATAATTACCTTTATGTCTTCTTAACATAAGATTTGTTTCAATGAGTCCCTTTGAGATGCTTCCCACCGCTCGCGTCCTCTTCTCTACTCCCTTTCCTTCGCTCCTAACTCATCCAATTACACCTTGACAACGCTGGGGCAACACGCTGCAATTTTGGGTAATATTCATTTTTATTCCGTGCCACTTCGATCAACTTACAGAAATTTTCACAATTCATGTTCGAAAGCGTTTCTAGGGTTTGTTTCTATGGAGAATTCATGTTGTTGCATGTGATTTTTTTTGTTCAATCAATTTTCGTTTTAGGTTGTTTATTTTCTGCCATTTGATAATTACATGATTTTAATTCATTGATATGGTATGAAAGGTGAACAAATGAAGGCAGCGAGTAGATAGATGATGTGGTGAGGATAGGTAATTAAAAAATATATATATTTTCTCCAATATTGATGACCAGAATTATACCCTAGTTTCTGTTTATAAACTGTGCATGTGTGTAAAACAGTTAACCATTGATGCCCAGAACTTTTTTACCCATGGTTCGTACAACTCACAAATTAATAAGATTGCATTCTGCTGAACAAGGGTAAAATCTACAATGGTGCCTTGGGGAAGTTATTTGGTGTATATCATTCTACTAATAAAAGTATAAGGGGTGTCAAAAGGGACACGTGGCGACCTCAAAGGGTGATATTAAAAAACTGTTTTTAATATTAAAAAATCTATATTTTTTTTTTCATTTTCAAAAAAAAATTAATATGTAAAAAAAAACAAGGATAGGTGGGTGAATCTTAACCACGGTTAAGGGGTGTCAAAAGGGACATGTGACGACCTCAAGGGGTGATATTAAAAAAACTCTATTTTTTTATAATTTTCAAAAATGAATTAATATTTTTTTAAAAAGCCAAAGGATGGGTGGGTGAATCTTAACCACGGTTAAGAGGTGTCAAAAGGGACACATGGCGACCTCAAGGGGTGGTATTAAAAAACTGTTTTTAATATTAAAAAAACTTTTTTTTTTTAATTTTCAAAAAGGAATTAATATTTTTTTAAAAAATCAAGGATGGGTGGGTGAATCTTAACCACGGTTTAGGGGTGTCAAAAGGGACACATGGCGACCTCATGGGCGAGAACCGGATTTTTAAATATTAAATAAATAGTGTTTTGGAGCAAGAATAATGTTTTCTGAAAATTAAAGGGGTAATTTTGAAATTTTATATACTTCATCACATGACATCAGCATTTTTGTAAGTTGATTAACGATCAACTGATGGAGGGGGTCTAAGTACCATTATTTAAAAAAATAAGGGTACTTAGTGTATTTTTTGAAAACTGAGGGGGTATATGTGCATTTTTGTCAAACCTCAGGGTGTAAATGTATTTTCTCCTTTTCAAATTGTGACAGTGTGGGTAAATGTATCTTATTGCGCCGGATATATTTCCAAAGTAACTTAAGTAACCTTGAGCGACGAAACTTCTTCTGACCATAAAGTTATGTTTAGAAACAAATATTTTTCGTAGCTGATGTGAATGTACCCGTCGCAGAAGGACATTTCAATTTTTCATCGCTAATTACCTGTAAATAGTGGTGGCTTAATGGACTATTAGCGATGAAATGGAACTCTATAGAAACTCCTTTACAGACTATTTTTACCTACATAATTGGGACAACATGTTTTTCCATCCGTAAAAGTTTTAATGACGGTTTCTGTCCGTCACTAATAGTCATATTTCTTGTAGAGATATATGCCTCCTAACTTAGTTTTAATAATATAGGATAAACTGTGATTAAAAAAAAAAATTAAAAGGATAAATGATATCAAGAAAATAAAGACTAAAATAGTCTTTTTTTTGGTAATCAATATAAAATATTCTTTCAAGAATCTATATATCACTAATGAATATAATAGTAGTTAACAAATATTTTTTTCCTGACTCCAGTGTGCTTAAGCTATCTCTCAATGCAGGGATGTTAGATGTAGATGTGGAATCAATAGGATCCAATCCAACCTTCAAAATCAATTCATTACTCCATAATCTAATAGGCTCAAAGTCATCACACTCACTTTGGTTGAGGTGATTGTTGCTGGTCGCATATTTTTGTTCAGAAGGCAAATATAAAACTCTGCTTATCAAACACGAACAATAATCATGTTGTAGAAATTTCATATTATCAACATGGGTGTATCTAGGGAAGTTCAGGAGAAACATACAGATGAAATTATACAACCCTTCCAATTTATAGACATTTCATATTGTCCAAAAAAGGTCGAGTCCGTCTATGGGTATTCCCAATTATACTCCCAAATATACTCCCTAATCCTAACCGTTTATAACCAACCACTAAGGGCCAAGATTTCAGTTGGCTTATTTTGTTTTTTCTATTGCCACATCAGCTGAAATCCTAACCGTTTAATAATTGAGATAAATGGTTAGGATTATGGAGTATATATGGGAGTATCCCTAGACTAATTCAAAAAGGTCAGTTAGAGTTCAGATGGTTGGGCTCCATGGGCACATCACAACATGAACTCAAGATGAAGATGAAGCAACTATAATCCAAAAAATGTTGCACAGAAATCACTTAACATCAACATTAAACCTGACTAAATGCACCAGAGAAGGAACACAAAGATATATAATATTGAAACCTTAATGCTATGCTTGGTTGCAGAGAAAATAAGCGAAAATATAGAAAAGAAAGAAAATTTTGAATTTCTAATTCAATTTTTAGTTGTGTTTTATCCAAATTTTTTTTTTTTGCCATATTTTTACTTATTTTCTCCACAACCAAACATAGGGTAACTGTATATATAACCCAATTTATCTCTTAAACTACCCTAGAGATGATGGCTACTGAGAGAAAAAACACCTTAACAATATCCCTTCTTACAAAAGTAAAATTTTAACTTCATTGTTGCAACATATGATGTAGAGCCCCTAGATCCTCCTCACTTTGATGCAGCTTATAGGCGATAGCCTAAGGAGCGATAGATAGCTAGCAGCGACAGCTCCTGTGTACGATTGTCATAATCTTTAAGTGATACCAAGCTCCCTCTAAATCCATAGATGCGCAAATTGGAGAGTCCCGGAATATCGACACGACTTAAGTCACCAGTATATCGGTTGTAACATAACAACCTATTCTTCGATGAACTCAGCAATATTTCACCATGCTTCCAGAGACATACAACTCGAACATGTATGCTATTCAGGCTCCCATCCAGCCCATTCTTGCTAATCCTGTATTCTCTGACCCATTGCTTCTTGCTGTAATCGGTCAACACCCATATGTCGATATGTGTAGTTGATGAACAATCCACCAAAGACAGACACCCTCTAACCTCAATGAGATGCATGGCATTGTTTATTTCATGGACCAAGTCAGGATAGGCTATCATGCTAAATTCCTCTGTCTCAATGTTAAAAGTGACCATCAGTTGCCTTGCCTTGTTACGAGAAAAGTAAGTATCAATCCTCCAGTGCAGGGTTCCATTTGCATATACAGCTTTTTCACACAACGGATAAGGAGGCACTTTAGTCATATCTCTCCATGATTTTGTACCCAGAGTGTATATCTGGGCGCCTAAGGTGAAACTTGGGCCCGCCATCTTGAATTTTCGAATGAAAACACGAACAACTTTGTATTCCTTGGTTGAAGGGCTGAAACCCAACCCAATACAATGACAGAAACTCGCAATATATACAGTGTTCAATGGTGGTAGAGTCAAAATTTCTCGTCCAAGGGGATTGCACAGGAAGATGAGCTCCTCATATAATTTCTTAAATAGAGGCTTATTGAAAAAGCAAAGCAGACCATTGCATGAACCCTTCAGGCCATACGAGCCAGATTCCGAAATTTTGGCAATTACGGTATTAGTAAGCCTAAGATCTCGTCCGTCTTTTTCAACTAAATGCCAAGTTTCTTCTACGTCTGTTTCTGACATAGGGATTGGACTAGTGACAAGTTGAATTCTAGTAGCAAGACACGGGTCATCGATTATGTTGCACCAGGGTTTA
Source organism: Tetracentron sinense (assembly GCA_015143295.1). Lineage (NCBI taxonomy): Eukaryota > Viridiplantae > Streptophyta > Magnoliopsida > Trochodendrales > Trochodendraceae > Tetracentron > Tetracentron sinense. Next base: position 5,203 of record JABCRI010000496.1, read on the forward strand.
GATACACGCCTAAATTGAAGAAGCGACTTCACAGGCAGTTTCAGAAAGATGTAGTATACGATATCACGAGGGAGGTCCTCGAAGCTCCTAGTGGGATGCTTGGGGAGTGGAAGACCCAGCAGCGCCAGTTCCAGCTCCATTTTTTTTGGGCTTAGGTATCAAAACTTGCTCTATACTTTTAATGCCGGAACCCCTAATCCCTTTCCTTGTCTATGCTCTTCTTTTCAACTGATCGATTTACATATATAGTCAATCTGCAAATACGGAAAAGGAAACTTGTCAGCAAGGTATATATCATATTTCAATTTTGAACTCCAAATTCTAAATTAGTAAAAAAAAATTTATTTTTATTTCCTTTCAAATTCTGGGATCTCTCTTCCTTGTCCCATTCAAACTCCATGCCTTGTTATAGGGTAGAGCTCATCACCAGGTCCATTACCCTTGATGCGCATTTAATTAATGGTGTCTTAGTTCCGACCAACCTTGCTATGTTAGGTTATTAGGTTATTGATCACAATCATAGATAGGTGAACCATTGGACATTGTTACCAGCACCACCATCACACATTGATCGATCCCACTTTTAGTACTTTCCCTATCCCCACCCATTTAGGACTCCTATCAATTCCACACCCATGACGTTATGGATTTGCAACTAATTTCCCAAAAGATGAGTTTAGGACATTAACTCCGGTTGAAGAGATAACCGGAGCATCCCAGGGCCTACATGAATATTTGGGAATTACAGAAAAATTAACTGATTGACCGAAATACTTTTTTTTTAAAAATGTAATTAACAAAATACCCCTGCAATAAGGGATTTTTTGGGTTGCTCCGGTCATCCCTTCAACCGGAGCTCCGGAGAGGTTGGAGTATAGTAAATGCGTACTAGCAAATACCCCTGTGTGCAAAATATTACATGAAACTCCATCGATCTGCAACTGATCAGACGATAATGAGAAACAAACATGGAACATAAGAAGAAATCAAGAACAAAACAAAAAAATAGGAATTCAAAAATAACTAGAGAGAGATTAAAGAGATAAAAGTATAAAGACACAAGCAGAGATGCGCCTACGTGCACAGGGGAGAAGGAGAGGAGATCTACTATTCGTACCCATTCTAGGAGAGCACACTGAAAATATATAGAGAATACAAGCCTGACTGATTTTGGCAACATTAACCAATAAGGAAAGACACCCATATAACACAGTAAACCCAAATCTTTTCCACAATCTTAGGAAATCCCTAAGATTTCCCCTTTCTCCGTCAACAAAGATCTTTTTGTTCTGTTTGCTTTTCTTTCTTCGAATTTGATATGGAGACTTTTTCGGATTTTCTTCTCCGAGAACTACACGGGATCGAATGGGTGAAGAGTCCATCTAGTGTTATAATTCTGAGTTTTGGAAAAGGAAACGTTTCTATAATGGCAAAAGATAGATTTGGAGGTCCATATCCTAGCCACCTCTCTCCAACGCTTCTATAATTTATATATACTATACACTACAATACATAGTATAGATCTGTAAAGGATCTAGGATTTCTGGTGGAGTATACTATACTATATATCTCTACTATTATAATGCAAGAATGGTGGATAGCGTTACCTAAAAATATATCCCTAAAAGTAAATTTCTAGATAAGTATTTTAGGGTATTATATTAATTTAAAAATAACTAACCACATCTCTACTAATTAGGAGCTAGTTTAGGAGATTGGGATAAGAGAACATGAGAGTGTATTAAATGTGTAGGTTAACTCTCCTAGATCTTCTCCTAATAAGGATCCCATTCCAAAGGAAAAGGTTTTACCATTATCCTCTCCTAAATTTTTTCCTACAATAATAATCTATTAAATTCTACGGTAGTTAAATTCATTGGTTATAGCTACTTCATGTTCATATAAAAATTTATTTATTATTTAATTTAATAACTTATAATAATTTGGACTGTACACTCACGTGCATCGCACGTGCGTTCCACTAGTTATAGTATAAAAAAAGCAACCTTCAGACCCTACGCCAGAAATGAGAGTACTCTGGAAATTTACACAAGGTTTCCCATTACTGGTATCCCTTCTTATCACCCAATGCACGACCGGTGAGGCATGCTCTCTCAAAAGGGTGGTCCTGTGATTGTGATCGAGTCTCAGGGAGGGAAGCCTGGGCCACCAATAAAATCACAAAAATACCCCATCTTGGTTCAACTTGGCTGCTTTTCTTTACTCTTGTAAGGCTAGCATTTGTTATACCAAAATAAGAAAAGGCTAGTATTTCTGATGCCATTATGAACAAACTTTTCTCACCAAGTGATAAAAGCTAATTGCAGGGAAGTCGAGGTCGAAAAGAATTTCACAACTACCTACTTGTAAGTACATTTATTAAGCTTGGCCTTATGTTATTACAAGAAGATAGATAGTGTAGTATGGCGGAACCAAGGTCTCCTGACAAAGATGAACTGATCTTCGGAATAGGAGATTGGAAAAACAAGAGACAGTAATAAATAAATAAAAAAGAGAACTTTAGAGTCGAGACGGAATCCCTCCAGCCACCACCAGAGTTTCTCCTGTTATGTAAGAAGCATCATCTGAAGCCAAAAAGGCAGCAGCAGCGGCCATGTCTTCTGTGGTTCCGAGCCTGTTAAGTAAAGTCCTCTTTTCGATGGCCTTCTTCTGCACGAAAACACACTCATATTCAATATGTGGCAAAGAGTTATGTACAAGAACTTCTAGAGGGAAAACAAGAGATACAAGACTTACAACAGCTTCATTTTTTGTGATGAAACTGGCGAAGTTTGTGGGTACAAACCCAGGAGCAACACAGTTAACTCGGGTGTCTGGGCCCATCTCAGATGCAAGAGCCTAAAAGAAGATCAAAAGAAAGTTTAAAGGCTGTCAGAAGATAGGAAAAGCAATTGAGAAGGTCCATCAACTAAATAGGCCTTTCTGTTTCCTTCCTTTCTAGTCTACCTCTAAAGTTTTCCGCTGGCACCTAGCCACCTAGGCCTGAGACATGCCTCCTATCGTGGTTTCCTCCCTGCCAGTGTGTGTTACTTCTCTCCTAACTAGCTTGCTACCCGGGAAGCTCCATTAGTATTTTTGGCATTAAAAGATATTTTTGACTCGAAATTATTCCAAAAAAACTATCAATTCTGCAACAAAACCACTCATTCCTAGCAATACTATCCAACTACATAAAAAAACAACGGCCATTAAGTTGGACTCAGAAAATGGTGGATTCTGAGCCAATTCCATGCGCTACACTTGCTCCTCTATGCCGTTTTCCTGTTCTTACTGTCTACATGACAATTCCTCGAATGTGACTCACCTTTAGGAGAAGTACAGAAGCTTTGATTTTGATCTCCCGGAGCTTATCAAGGACAGATTCTTGAGTTTCCAAAATGGCGTCTACAGATGGATTGGCAGCAGCATTGGATACAATGACATCTATTTTTCCATATTTCTGCAACCAAAATATTAGCCATACTCACTGGAGTAGATAAAAGCGACCTACATGCTCCCTGTGCTCAGACAAGCGGCTATGTGGAGCATATTCTGGTAATTTACACAAGATTATACAATTACCAAAGCAACCTCATTGTGCTTTGCATTACAAAATACCTCTAACTTGGACATGTGCCATCATAAGGAGCGTGTAAGTTGCTTTTATAGTTTTATGTACTCCAGCAAGAACATGTACCTTTCTTTAAGCAAAAACTTGCATTTAACATGATAAAAGATTATGAAATTCTTGGATTCAATTGTATTGAAGGGGAAAAAAGAACTAAAATCCAGAAACCAACAAAAATAATAAAAACTGCAGGAAAAGAGGAAGAAAAAAAGAACAACAATCTTTCAACATCTCCACTTAGAATTTCCCTACGCGAAGAAATTACAGCTAGAAAATAAAAACCCAATTTTTCTATCATTTATGCAAACACTAAAATTAAGATCATCATTGTCATCTAGTACAACACTAATTTCTAAATCAAACCAAAAATGGAAAATTTAATAAGCACGAAAACCTGTGTAGCATTTGCATAGAATCAATCATATAAAAATATAAATATGAAGTTTCTAGTTTGTAGTATCCTGTTGATAGAACTTAGTATTTCCAGGTTCTATAAGAGGGGAAATAAACAAAAGGAAAAAAATATTGAGACAAGTAACAGGTCGAGTTAAAAGAATAGGTGGAACCATAGTAGCTGTAGCTAATTGTTTGAGCACTAGGAGGTATGGAATTGAAGAGAGACAAGGCACCTCTAGTAGGAGATTCCTGTAACTAAGATAAAGCTTATATCAGTGTCCTTAGCAATGCCCGTGCATATCCAGGAGATGAACTAAGAAATTTAGGGATCAATGATATACATGACTAAATTCAAAAGATAAACTACATATACCTAAAAAACAAATCCAAAAGCCAAGAAATTCGAAAAGAATCATTAACTCTCAAAAAGGGTTTGCCTATCTAGTAAAAAGTATCCCCCTTTTCCCTTCACATTCACAGTGATTGTGCCAATGGAAACTCAGTCTCAAGTTTCGAACGTGACAAAAACTACAAATATACTTAATTGCTTGAATTGAAGATGGTCTCAAGTTCAACAGAATCATGGCATCCCTATTAGGTGGTAAAAGCAATAGACAATTAGAAAGCCATGAGTAAGTGGGACCTTAGGTCCATGCTTATATCAATAATCCAAAAACCATATATCCAGTACTACTGGGCCGCACGTGTGATGCATGTGAGAGAAGAAAGGGGGAGAGAGAGTGCGAAGAGGGACCCTAGTGAGAGTAATTTTGTCACTATCACAATTCAATCAACATTTTTAACTGGCCCATTCTCTTTATAATAGTAAAGATATGATAAAATTCAAAAGATAAATGTCCAAGCCAACTAAAAGCCCGCTATCCAAGGAAAACCAATAATACACTGTAGATGATCAAATTCAGTTGCTATATATATACATTGTGTGTGTGTGTGTGTGTGAGAGAGAGAGAGAGAGAGAGGCCTAAAAATCATCATTTCACTAAATAATAGTTAAATACTTAAATAACTCTTGATAAAGTATAGGAAGATTTTTTCAACTCAACCAAAATCAAATTATCAAAGCCCCAAGGTTACATTTTCTCTTTTAACCCTTAACAATATAACCTTGGTTTTAAGAGAAAAAAAAATCGAAGTTAAATAATTTTTTCTTCCAAAAACGAAAGTTATATTGTTGAACCTTGAGGGCTAGTGAATCTTAACCACAGTTAATAGGGGTTAAAAGGGACACAGTTTTGGTATGTGGGTGCAATTGAACTCTCCCCGAGTTCAATTGCAATTGGCTGTGATTTGAGCTCTGATCTTTTTCCTTTATAACAGACTCGAATTGTAGAAAAAATAACAGGAGACAAGATCTATGTCTAGATTGTACCAAAACAATAAACTAAAACTCGAAATTAGGGGGGAGAGGAAACTTATATACAACCTGAGCAGTCTTCTCGATGAGATTCTTCCTCTGTTGTGCATGGGATACACAACAAACGACCCCCAACACTTGGATTCCTCGAGCTCTAAGTTTCTCAACTGCCTCGTTAACATTGTTCTGCAATAATCGATTCAAACCCAGATGATAGCACCACTAAATTCCTGTCGAAAACTGAAAAAAATAGATTTTTACGTAAAACTCAATTGAGCCCAGATGATTTAACCTCCCAATTCCCCTCTAAAACAGAAAAAAAAATGTAAGATTTTGAGCAAACCCCACGAACCTGCTTACGAGAGGAGATGACGACAGAGGCGCCTTCCAAGCCGAGTCGCTCTGCGATGCTAAAACCAATCCCCTGCGTTGAGGCAGTAACGATCGCCACCTTCCCTTCAAATCTCCTCCCAATCTTCTCCATCTTTGTATCGATGATGATCAAACGGATTCAGACACTCCAAAATGATTCAGTTATAGAGAATCGGAGTATATAATTGCTACTTTTTTTTTTTTTCGGTGATTAATTTTGCTAAAGACAGGTCTGTAATAATTAGGGCACCAAACCAGTGTGTTCTTGGTTTGGCATGCAATCTACTCGCTTTACTCAACTTGATAATCGGGTCTAGATTGGGTCGGGTCAATTTGGGATGGACCAGACCCTTGCATGTATTTATTGGATCCAGGAATTGCAGAACCAGGCCCATTCAATTATTGGAGTTTATCTGGTCCCCAAATCATTAACAAGTTCCAAGTCCCCAAGTCCCAACTAGGGTTGTGAACGGTACACGTTTCATATCTGAATCTATTTATTCAAATAATTGTTTTACTGGTGGGAATTCGAAAATGACTTTTACTATCCAAAAAAATATAATCCTAACTTTCTACTCCTTAATTATCCCTTTTGGAGTATTGGTTATGTTCCTATCATTTGGTATCAGAGTCTAATATCACGTCTCGTTTTCGAATAACGGAAAAGGCTACCTAAGAGGGCTACTGAAAAAAATCTCAAAGTGAAAGCTGCCGAGGACGTCGCCTGCGAAATCGTGGGATGTTATGACCCTCAATATATGGACCTATCTTTCCACTCCTTAATCGGTGGATGATTTTTTCAATGATTACACAAGAAAACATTTGAGTAATTCAGCAAGTATGCATTTTCTTCTTGTCTCATTTTTTTTTGGTAATATCTTTGAGTTGAAGTTCAATACCCCATTTTACTCAGGAGTAATAATTGAATCCTGCCGAACCAGACCAGATTAGACCTCAGTGGAACACTTGATTTAAGGGGCAATTTTTTTCATTTTTAATGACACAGATGTCTCCACCCATTTGGATGCGGACTAATCCCCAAGGATGCACACATCAGGAAAGACCGTAGACCGATGTGGGTATATGAAAGGCAAACATGTAGCAAGTAAAAAGGTCTTCCTTTCACCCAGAAGTGCAAAAAAAAAAAAAAAGCAACTCAGATTGCTCAAATTACATGCCTATGATGACTAGTAGGGGTGGTTAAAAAGGCCTGCATCATGTTAGTTGACTCCTGAACTTGACATTTGTTAGTAGGTTCCAACTGGAAGCAAATTGTCTGTGTTCTTCCCTGGGTTCTTCGCTGTGACCACAAGGGTTTAAAGGTCAGAATCAAATCACCCGTACGGATTTAATAGCTGTACAAGAGATCCTAATCGTCAAACACTCAGGCCGTAGGGAAGAACACAGGATTTATTTCCGTTCCAACTGCCTCATCATGAGTCCTCCCCATTAAGGACACTTTCTACCACTCAGAACTAGCACAACTCATGCCGATAAGCTATAAATGTCAAGAAAATCCTTACAAGACGATCATAATCCTTCATGTTGCTGGATAGAATTCACGTACACTACCGAACCTCTCTCCTTTGGCTAATACACAAACAGCATTTCTAAGACTCTAAGACTTGCTTATCAACTCCTTAATTGTAATGGAGTTCTGTGTTTTTGATCGCGAATGAGGTCTAACGGTCCATATAAAATGACTTTATCTCTTCTCTACTATTATCTTCTCTATCTCTACTATTATAATGAGAGAAATGGGGTTAAAAAGTTGGTTGATTTTTTCCTAATGAGTCCCAATTTTATGGTATCTTATAGTTAGTAAGGGTGATTTTTTTGTATTTTTCTTATTTTGTCCGTAACTCCATATTAAAAAAATTAAGATATTATATTATCTTATTTTACATGAGAAAATTTAATAGGGGTATTGAAGTAATATCAACTACAACTAACAATAATCCCCCAATATCTCCACAATTCCCCCAAATCCTTATCCTTATCTTCTCTCATGCTCCCTCTTTGGTCTCTCAACGCAGTGGCACACCCTCTCTAACGTTGTAACTATTTTTCAAGAGAAAAAGTAGAGACATGTGTTATGAGGTAGTTTCAACATACTACTCCATCTTTTTAAGTTAAAATTTTAAAACGAAAATTTTTAAAATTCCCTCATTAGAGTGCTTCTTCCCGGCCTCTCTCCCCTACCCCCTCATAACACATGTCCCTACTAGTTGTGTGCATCTATTATTACTATACTAGTGGGCGGCACAATCGCATGTGAAAGAAAGGGGTAGGGGAGAGAGACTAGGAAGAGGGACTCTAGTGAAGGAATTTAAAATTTTAACTTATAAAGATGAAATAGTTTGTTGAAACTATCTCTTAACACATGTCCCTACTTTTTCTCTTAAAAAGTAATTACAACGTTAGAGAGGGTGTACCTCTTTGTCGAGAGACCAAGGAAGAAGCATAAGAAAAGATAACGAAAAGGATTATAATAGTAGAGACTAGTATAGTAATAAACAGATGCGCACAACAACAATAACCTCTTAACCGAAAAATATATATATTTAGCGGAAAATCCAGGAAGAACAAGAGAGTTTGAATTTGTTCTTAGTTCACTTTATGAGATTGAATACAAGGAATATAAGCTTATTAAAAACAGCTATATATAAAGAATACATTTCTTACTTTGAGGATCGTTTGCCAATGCATTTTGAGAAAAAAAAACGATGAATGTAAATATATCTTTGCCATTCTTAGATTAGGCCAATGAGAAGCTAGCCATAGACAATCCACATAGATTACTTTTTGCCCCTTGAAAACAGGCAGCAGCATATCTGCATAAACACAGTCATTGGAGAAAAATGAGTCATGGAAGCAACAAATCACGATAATTCAAATGAAGTAATGCCAGTTTGAGTGGTTTAAGGTTGCTTAGATTTTTTTTAAAATTTAATTCATACATCAAGAAATTCAAGATGAGCATAAAATAACATACACAAACCTTTGGTTCAGATGAAGAACTTCCATGACTGTTCTGATAAATGTTTGTCTGTGGGGGCACTGTTGGGAAATTAGCGGCTCCAATTTGCTTCTCTTCTTTTACTTTGTTAAAAATTATAGTAAACCCCTCTCCTGATTTAGGGTCTGTTTCATCCCAAGCTCCAAATTTTGGTACAGAAGCTGCTCTCTGAGGCTGACACCGCCATAAAAATTGCACAATTAATCAGGTCATGCATATAAAACAGCGGGTGCTTGTGGTTATACTTACAGAGAATAGTAATTTTCTTTTATGACAGCCATATTGAAGTGCCTAAAATGGGAGTTTTTAAGGCCAGAAGTGAGAAGAATATACTTACAATGTTATCTGATGGATGGTTTCCAGTTCCACTTCTTAGTCTAGAAGGTTGGTGGGGTACTGATGGAGAGAAGCTGTTGCTACCCTCACCTAGATTCTTGTTTTGTTCAGACCTTGCACGACGGTGATTCTTCTGTAGAAGTGAATGGTCAGAACTGCTTTTGTCGCTGCCTGATTCGGAGCGAGTACTCTTATGGTTCCTACTTTTCTGTTGATCTAAAATGTTTATCTGCTGACTGTTATGACGCCTGTGTCCCTGTTCCCTGTTGGGATGTTCCTCAATATGGTGTTTTGCAGCAGGCATCATCTTATCGGAAGTGACTCGGATAGGAGGAGACCGAACTGCAGGATGAAAATTGTAACCTTCATGGCCCCCTCCGCTCACAAAGGCATCTGGAAAGTTGCGCAAACTAACCTGGCTCTGATGCAAATTTGTTGGGAAAATAACAGAATAACACCGACGAAAAAGAATAAACAAACATGCACACAAACAACACACCAGAGAAAACACAAGAGATATACGTGGTTCGGCAATAACTTGCTATGTCCACGGGTCAAGATCCGATTGCTTCTACTTTATTCAGAGAAATCTTGAGAAACTCAGTACAATATTTACTCTTCTCTCAGATTAAATCCCAACTCAAGTCCAGAGCCCCTTATACACCCCACTCAAGTCACCTTCTCAATGAACCCTAAGAACAATCTCTATCTATATAGATAGAGAATCTCCCACTCCCATGAGAACTACCCGGGCTCTCCCCGAGAGCAAACCCCGCTCTCCCCGGAAGCCCTAAAACATTCACCTTGTTCTCATAACCATGACCTTCAAACCCTAGACCCATAATCCCCTATTTATAGGCCTAAACTTGGAGTCCTAGACAAATAGAAAGTCTCCCACTCGAATTAGGAGTTTCCCAAAGCATAAAAGACTTAAAACCCGTAATTTTCCGAAAAAATCCGCAAAACGGCACTCCAGGCTATCAATCCCCCCTAGGGGTGATCAATCGCCCACTTTTGGTGAGCTCCAATTCTTGCCAATTTTCCACAACAGTAACACCTTGTGGTGGTGCTGTGTTTCAACCAAAAAAATATTATAAGCAGACTCGAATTGTAGAAAAACATAACAGGAGACAAGATCTATGACTAAATTGTACCAAAACAATATGCTAAAACTCGAAATAGAGGGGGCAAAAAATAAACTTATATACAACCTGAACAGTCTTCTCGATGAGATTCTTCCTCTGTTGTGCATGGGATACATGACAAACGACCCCCAACACTGGATTCCTCGAGCTCTAAGTTTCTCAACTGCCTCGTTAACATTGTCTGCAATAATCGATTCAAACCCAGACGATATCACCCACTAAATTCCTCTTGAAAACTGAAAAAAATAGATTTTTACGTAAAACTCGATTGAGCCCAGATGAATTAACCTCCCAATTCCGCTCTAAAACAGGAAAAAAATGTAAGATTTTGAGCAAACCCCACGAACCTGCTTACGAGAGGAGATGACGACAGAGGCGCCTTCCAAGCCGAGTCGCTCTGCGATGCTTAAAACCAATCCCCTGCGTGAGGCAGTAACGATCGCCACCCTTCCCTTCAATCTCCTCCCAATCTTCTCCATCTTTTGTATCGTATGATGATCAAACGGATCAGACACTCCAAAATGATTCAATTATAGCGAATCGGAGTCTATAATTGCTACTTTTTGTTTTTTTCGGTGATTAATTTTGCTAAAGACATAAAAAAAAAAAGAAAAAAGGCAACGGATTCTCTCGAGTTGGAACCCCTAGAGGTCGCCACGTGTCTCCTTTGACACTCCTACCCATGGGTAAAGTTCACCCACCCCTAGGGTTCACTAACCATCCTTGGTTTTTTTTTTAATTAATTATTATTATTTTTAATTAAAAAAACTGTTTTTAGAGTTTTTTAATATTAAAAATATTTTTTTAATTTAAAAAATAATAATAAAAAAACAAGGATGAGTGAGGAACCCAGGGGTGGGTGAACCTACCCATGATTAAGGGGTGTCAAAGGAGACATGTGGCAACCTCTAGGGGTTCCAACTCGAGAGGATTCTCTCGAGTTCAACTCGAGAGAATCCTGTGCCAAAAAAAAACCACTGTGTTCTTGGTTTGGCATGCAATCTACTCGCTTTACTCAACTTGATAATCGGGTCTAGATTGGGTCGGGTCAATTTGGGATGGACCAGACCCTTGCATGAGTTTATTGGATCCAGGAATTGCAGAACCAAGTCCCAACTAGGGTTGTGAACGGTACACGTTTCATTTCTGACTCCATTTATTCAAATAATTGTCTTATTGGGTGGGCATTCGAATATGACTTTACTATCCAGAAAATATAACCCAATTGAATACTCGTCATGACCCTTTTGGTTGTCGAGAAAATAAGTAAAAACATGGAAAAAAAAATATTAGACAAAACACAACTAAAATTATATTCGAAATCCAGAACTTTCTTTTCTTTTTCATGTTTTCACCTATTTCTCAACAACCAAACATAGCATAAATGTATATGGACCTAACTTTCTACTCCTTAATTCTCCTAGGGTTACTCCTTAATTATCCTAGGGCTTTTGGAGTATTGGTTACGTTCCTATCAACTAATATCACGTCTCGTTTCGTGTCACGGAAAAGGCTACCTAAGAGGGTTACGGAAAAAAATCATCGCCTCAAAGTGAAACCTGTCGAGGACATCGTCTGCGAATCGTAGGGATGTTATGACCCTAAATGTATATGGACCTATCTTTCCACTCCTTAATCAGTGGATGATTTTTTCAGTGATTACACAAGAAAACATTTGAGTAATTCAGCAAGTAGGAATTTTCTTCTGTCTCATTTTTTTTTTGGTAATATCTTTGAGTTCAAGTTCAATACTCCATTTTATTTGGAGTAATAATTGAATCCTGCCGAACCAGACCAGACTAGACCTCAGTGGAACACTTGATCTCATACCTTTCGCTGGAATTTCCCCTATTCCCTTCACGGTGTGATGCTGTGTTCTCGGCCCTTGAGAGGAATGAGAGAGTCTTCTCTTTTTCTCCTTAGGTCTGATTCAATGGGGCTTCAAATTGACGTAAGAGAAAAGAGGGACCCCCTCTTTACTGTATATACCCTTGGAATCATACCCATCATAAGATCCAAAGGTTAAGAGGGATCACACCAAAGATCTAACGGTCGCCAACCCTGACCATGTGTTAGCTTTAATAACACTTAAAGAGTCCCTGTTTGATCACATCTCTTTAGTGGGACCCATATCCTTAACATTCTCTATTGACAGCAATACAATCCGAATTTTGAAAACTAAGGATTGCGCCAGACCACATGGGTTTTTATTTAATAAGAAAAACCCTAACAATCTCCCACTTGGTCCAAACAATCCTTAAATAAAATAAAATGACTCTTCGGATTGAACAACCTTAAAAACATGATGGGTCACTCTTTTAATTTTGAAAAACATTGCTGTCGAGAATTAAGTGTTCTTTAACTGTCACTTTGATTCAAAAGCACTACTAACGGTGATCATGGAAGCATTTAGCATCTACTAGTGTTCATTTACTATGATACAAGCCACTCCATGGTCAAACAGTTAGTAATACTAATGTTGCAGAGCGGTTCTTTATGGTGGCAAGGTATGGTGTGATATGGACTATACACAACCTTATGTGATCAAAAATGTATACGTCCAAAAATTGTCCACGCTACATGCATTTAAGCATATGCATGTCATCCGATACTTTACGGCAACCGCCATGTGAAGTCCATCACCTTGTATCCAGAATGAAGGCCTCAAACATGGTGCCCAACCATGTTCAGCCCAAGCAACTTGAGAGTTTTGTGCGAGGCTCTCGGGCAAACCTGACATCAATGACATCCGTCATGTGAAATCCATCACTTAATGTCTTTACCTTTTGCACGTGCAGTTCAATTACATGACTATAATCAAATGATGCATCAATTATTAATTTGCATAACCATAACATATCAATATCTGAGAGTGTAAAAACAATGACATGTATATCATATAAAAGTCTGGAATATAAAACAATAAACAATACTCCCACTAAATAAAAGAATCAAACGATTCTAAAAGGTTCCATAATAGTGACAAGTTCTTTAAAAATTTCTGATGGAGAGTTCTTTACTTAATGGGTTCACAATCCAAACATGCAACAACACAAAATCTGATAAGGATTTCAAACTATCTTGAAATCAAGCAAAATCAGAGTCTGAATAATTTTAAATTTCTAGTTCGATATATCTCTTGTAACCAACTGAAATCCTATGAGATAACTCCAACATCTAGAAATATGATTTCTGGTAATCTTGATATCCAAATTATAACTTAAAAACCTGCTCCCACTGACCTTAACATATGTCTGATGTTAACAAACATACAACAAGAATGATATAAAATACGAGTCTAAGGTCAGCTAATAAAGATCATCCACTAATATATTACTACCAACTGTCTGAAAAATATGTCTGATGGAGAGTGTACTCCCCTCAATGATAAAACTAAACTGTATCCAATCCAATAATATCTCGCCTAAACAACGGCACAATGAAAATAACATCTAATAGTAAAAACCAGAAACAAAGTCTAATACTAATCAGCAAGTTCAACAGCCTCTAATACTGTTGGTGTAGAGTTCTTCAAAAATTAGCAGCTCATCAGCCTTGGCGCTTCGCCGATGAATGAACTCATTTGTTCTTCCTGCACCAATCCTTATATTTGAAACAATTTCTTTTCATGTGACCTTTCCCTTTGCAGAAGAAACACTCAATCTCCTCTAGTTCCTCAGTATTATCATTTCCCTGAAATTGATGTCCCGAACTCTGTCCTAAATTATGACCTGAACTCTGTCCTGAATTTTGTCCCTTGCCAGAAATTTTGTGAATTAGATTTCTTGAACCCTTTATTCTTAAAATTCTTCTTACTACCAGAATTCACAGCCAAGTTCGCATACTCAGCTTTCCCACGCTTCAAGCGCTCTTCCTCACTACCACACACAGCTATCAGTTCATGCAGATCCCACTTCCTATCATGTGCACTGTAATTAACCTTAAAAGCATCAAATGATTCAGGAAGTGAGGCTACAGCCAAATGCACCATGAGGTCATCCTCAATTGTCAACCCAAGCTCTCTAAGAGAGATAATTAACTTAGATATCTTCAAGATGTGCTCCCGAACATTTCCAGCACCATCATACTTCAATGAAATCAGCTGAGTCAAACAACTGTACTGACGAGACTTAACAGATCCCATAAATTGTTTCTTGATAGTCTCAAGAAGAACCTTAGCTGTATCAGCAGCAGGAATACCACCTCTGATGGCTTCTTGAACAGAAGCCCTAATGATCATCATGGCCATCCTATTAGCCTTCTCCCATTTCGAATACAATAACTTATCTGAATCTGAAGACTCAACAGTGGGAGTAACCGGCTTTTCCTCCAGTAGGACAAAGTCGTAATCAAGGCAACCCAGAACTATATCTAGCTGCATCTTCCAAGAACTATAGTTTGAACCATTCAGAGGCTCAATCCCAGTCAAATGTTTCTGAACAATAAACTCATCCATATCTGAAAATGTCAATGTTTTACTATGTTATGGTATGTCTAACAAATTATTGCACAAATTATAATAATTTACTTTATACTTGTCCTTACATGACTTTATTTAAGCTTTATGATTCTAATTCGGTCTTGGGGTTAAGCCGGATAGCTAAAGTGGTTTACTTTAAGATTGCTTACTTCCACTTTACGGGACAGGTGGGCGCATCATCTAATCACACCTTTGGGCAAGAGATTTCGACATGCAATTCACCCCCAATTGGCGACAACAGTCGCGCACAGAACTGATCTATCATGTATTGGATTGATTAGGACACTTCCACATCTTTGGGCAAGAGGGTTATCCTTCTCTCACCGCCACGCACAAATCATTCTGCCCCACTCAGTCTACAAGAAGTCCCTAGACACCTTTGGGCAAGACTAGTTATTCAATGTAGGTGAGTGCAAACTCGCGATCTTAAAGAGATTGAAATCCCTAAATTCGAATAACCATAACCTCTATAGGACAGTCACCTTTGGGCAAGACAATCTAACCTACTTTGGTTATGACCATTCGAACGAACGCCTTACAGATCAAACCTAAACCCCATAGGATGATCTAACTTTAATTCCTGATATTAATTTTGGGTAAAAGCACCAAGTTTTTCCTTTATTTAATATCAAAACCATAGGAAAATAATATTCATGCACTAAAACAGCTCTTTACAGTGCTCAGAAGTCAAAATGGACCCCAAAAACGGAATCAGAACATCTAAAAACTTCAGGGAAGGTCGGACACTCGTCCTGGACGTGTCCTGGGGACGTGTCACGCGCAGGGGACACTCCCTGCAAGTGTCACGCGCAGCGCACGGGCGTCTCGCGCTCTGGAAGTGCGCCTCACGCGCGGGTGGTGTGCCGCACGCGCACGGAATTGGCTCACGCACGTTCTGGGCGTCACGCGCGCGCGGTCTGATGCGCTTACGCGGTCCGGTCCAGGTTCCACTCGGTTCGGTCTGGTTCAGCCATCGGTCCGGTTCAGGCCTTGATCCGGTTGAACCGGTTCGGTCCATCTAAACCGGATCGGATCTCATTCGGTTCGGGTTATAACCATATGGATCAGGTCGGGTCAAAACTATTCGGGTTCGGTGTGGGTCAGAACCTATGGATCGGGTGTAGGTTCGGGTTACAGGGTCAGGTTGACCCTCGTAAAGCCTATCTTCTCAACCCGGAAACAGTTTATTTATTTATTTTTTATTTTTTATTTATTTATTTCCAAACCCTAAACCGTTTGGCTCTACCAGCCACCTCTCCGGCTGCCGCCGGTGCCAAACTGACAGCCACCCTCCGGCGAGAAAAACCTCACCGCCGATGATCCCTTCCGGAGAAGGACAGCGGCGGAATCGCCGTCCAACCGAAAACGGTGAAAACGCCTTTTTTTTTTTAACGGAATCACTCGGATTTATTCAACTTCAAAAATTAATTCGGAAACACAAAAATTGATTATCAAATCCGAAAATCAATTTCTTTATCTTATTTACCTTTAAATTTATATTTCTCAATTTCCTTTAATCCGAATCACAAGAAAATTGATTATTTAAATCCGTAAATAAAACCATTCTTAGATTTGATTATTAAGAAAAATTAATCACAAGGTCAACCCTGCGCTCTGATACCAATTGTTGGGATTCAAGAATAATAATGTTAAAACAAAACAAGATTATTCAAATCCTGGATCTAGACCATGCAATCAACTTTTCTAGAATTCATAATCAAAATGGGACACAGATTAAAAGAGATGATCTCATACCTTTCGCTGGAATTTCCCTATTTCCTTCACGGTGTGATGCTGTGTTTCTCGGCGCTTGAGAGGAATGAGAGAGTCTTCTCTTTTCTCCTTAGGTCTGATTCAATGGGGCTTCAAATTGACGTAAGAGAAAAGAGGGACCCCCTCTTTGCTTTATATACCCTTGGAATCATATCCATCATAAGATCCAAAGGTTAAGAGGGATCACACCAAAGATTTAACGGTCGCCAACCCTGACCATGTTGTTAGCTTTAATAACACTTAAAGAGTCCCTGTTTGATCACATCTCTTTAGTGGGACCCATTATCCTTAACATTCTCTATTGACAGCAATACAATCCGAGTTTTGAAAACTAAGGATTGCGCCAGACCACATGAGTTTTTATTTAATAAGAAAAACCGTAACAGACTAATCCCCAAGGATGCACACATCAGGAAAGACCGAGGTTGACCCACCGCACCACACACCGATGTGGGTATATGAAGGGCAAACATGTATAAAAAGGTTTTCCTTTAACCCCGAAGTGCAAGGAAAAAAAAAAAAAAGCAACTCAGATTGCTCAAATTACAAGCCTATGATGACTAGTAGGGGTGGTTAAAAAGGTCAGCATCATGTTAGTTGACTCTTGAACTTGACATTTGTTAGTACTGGAAGCAAGCAAATCGTCTGTGTTCTTTCGTGGGTTCTTTGTTATGACCACAAGGGTTTAAAGGTTAGAATCAAATCACTCGTATAGATTTAATATCTGTACAAGAGATCCTAATCGTCAAACACTCAGGTTATAGGAAAGAACACAGGATTTATTTCCGTTCCAACTGCCTCATCATGAGTCCTCCCCATTAAGGACACTTTCTACTACTCAGAACTAGCACAACTCATGCCAATAAGCTATAAATATCAAGAAAATCCTTACAAAGACGATCATAATCCTTCATGTTGCTGGCTAGAATTCACGTACACTACCGAACCTCTCCTTTTGGCTAGTACACAAACAGCATTTCTAAGACTTGCGTATCAACTCCTTAATTGCAACGGAGTTCCATGTTTTTGATCGACAATGATGTCTAACGGTCCGTATAAAATGAGTTTATCCCTTCTCTACTATTATAATGAGAAATGTGGTAACAAAGTTGATTGATTTTTTTCTAATATTCCTAATAAGTCCCAATTTTTATGGTATCTTATAGTTAGTAAGGGTGATTTTTTTGTATTTTTCCTATTTTATCCATAACTCCATATTAAAAAAAATTAAGATATTATATTATCTTATTTTACATGAGAAAATTTAGTAGGGGTATAGAAGTAATATCAACTACAACTAACAATAATCCCCCAATTCTCCACAATTCCCCCAAATCATTATCCTTATTTTCTCTCATGCTCCCTCTTTGGTCTCTCAACGAAGTGGCACACCCTCTCTAATGTTGTAACTACTTTTCAAGATAAAAAGTAGGGACATGAGTTATGAGATAGTTTCAACATATTACTCCATGCATCTTTTTAAGTAAAAATTTTAAAACGAAAAATTTTAAAATTCCCTCACTAGAGTCCTTCTTCCCGGTCTCTCTCCCCTACCCCTCATAACACATGTCCCAACTAGTTGTGCGCATCTGTTTATTACTATACTAGTGGGCGGCACGTGCGATGCATGTGAGAGAGAGGGGTAGGGGAGAGAGACTGGGAAGAGAGGACTCTAGTGAAGGGAATTTAAAATTTTAACTTATAAAGATGAAAGTAGTTTGTTGAAACTATCTCTTAACACATGTCCCTACTTTTTCTCTTAAAAAGTAATTACAACGTTAGAGAGGGTGTACCTCTTTGTCGAGAGACCAAGGAAGGAAGCATAAGAAAGATAACGGAAAAGGATTATAATAGTAGAGACTAGTATAGTAATAAACAGATGCGCACAACAACAATAACCTCTTAATCTGAAAATATATATTATTTAGCGGAAAATCAGTAAGAACAAGAGAGTTTGAATTTGTTCTTAGTTCACTTTATGAGATTGAATACAAGGAATATAAGCTTATTAAAAACAAGCTATATATATCTATAAAGAATACATTTCTTACTTTGAGGATCGTTTGCCAATGCATTTTGAGAAAAAAAAACGATGAATAGTAAATATATCTTTGCCATTCTTAGATTAGGCCAATGAGAAGCTAGCCAGAGACAATCCACATAGATTACTTTTTGCCCCTTGGAAACAGGCAGCAGCATATCTGCATAAACACAGTCATTGGAGAAAAATTAGTCATGGAAGCAACAAATCACGATAATTCAAATGAAGTAATGCCAGTTTGAGTGGTTCAAGGTTGCTTAGATTTTTTTAATTTAACTCATACATCAAGAAATTCAAGATGAGCATAAAATAACATACACAAACCTTTGGTTCAGATGAAGAACTTCCATGACTGTTCGGATAAATGTTTGTCTGTGGGGGCACTGTTGGGAAATTAGCCGCTCCAATTTGCTTCTCTTCTTTTACTTTGTTAAAAATTATAGTAAACCCCTCTCCTGATTTAGGGTCTGTTTCATCCCAAGCTCCAAATTTTGGTACAGAAGCTGCTCTCTGAGGCTGACACCGCCATAAAAATTGCACAATATCAGGTCATGCATATAAAACAGCGGGTGCTTGTGGTTATACTTACAGAGAATAGTAATTTTCTTTTATGACAGCCATATTGAAGTGCCTAAAATGGGAGTTTTTAAGGCCAGAAGTGAGAAGAATATACTTACAATGTTATCTGATGGATGGTTTCCAGTTCCACTTCTCAGTCTAGAAGGTTGGTGGGGTACTGATGGAGAGGAGCTGTTGCTACCCTCACCTAGATTCTTGTTTTGTTCAGACCTTGCACGACGGTGGTTCTTTTGTAGAAGTGAATGGTCAGAACTGCTTTTGTCGCTGCCTGATTCGGAGCGAGTACTCTTATGGTTCCTACTTTTCTGTTGATCTAAAATGTTTATCTGATGACTGTTATGACGCCTGTGTCCCTGTTCCCTGTTGGGATGTTCCTCAATATAGTGTTTTGCAGCAGGCATCATCTTATCGGAAGTGACTCGGATAGGAGGAGACCGAACTGCAGGATGAAAATTGTAACCTTCATGGCCCCCTCCGCTCACAAAGGCATCTGGATTCTCCTCCGGGTCATTGGGGTTCATCCTTACTCCACTGCCTCTCTCTTTGCGTGCATTGTCAAAATATGTGGTGTAGGGTACATTGTCATTCTCCCAGTTGCCAAACTTTGGAACATGAGAGTGTTGCTGTGCCTGATTGTTTATAAGAATGGTTCTTTACTGTATGGTATTATATAAAGCTCTAGTGAAACATGGTTTAATTCGAACATTTATAGTAGTCAACTAACAAATGAAAATTTAAAATGGTTGTGCAGACTCCGACATAGTAGATTCTGTAACACCACATTGCTCATGTGGATTGCAGGACCCATGGTGTTTGAACCTGTGAGATCATTCAATACAGTGGTTTATAAGCTTGTAATTCACTTCTATAATCGGATAAAACTCTGAACAGGCTACAAGCCAGACATGTTTAGAAGATGATAGAACAGAGATTGCTCCTGCTGCTTACTTGGTTATTCTTCGCACGAGAATCACAACCATGTACATATATAACATAAAGATTATGGCTACATATGATTGTATTTTCAAGCATCCTACTAATTTTCAAAACAACAAGCACTCACATGCCACATCGAGGATTCCCAGACCATATTCCAAAATTTTCAGTCATATTGATATCGTACTTGCAGAAGGAGAAAGAAAGATGAGCTAATCCAAGAGACTGGAGATTTTGCCAGTGCCGGCCCTAATCTGCTAATCCTATTCTCATCATCCATCGAAAATGGTTTAGGGTGCACGTTAAGGGGGATTACCTTAATGGATAGATTCATATTCTAATTATTAATGAGGCACTTGATAAATCTCAAGGTGCAGTCTTTTTTGATGTTTAATTAAACTATTACCAAATTTTTGTTAGAGAAATGTGAGTAAGCTAACGCTGTTTTTCATCTTCTTTGGGGTCATGAAAAGTTTATTGTTTAGCCACACACATGGAGTAAAAAAATTTGGTACTATGATAAGGGGTGGAGCCAGGAATTTATTGTTGGGGGGAGCACACAATGGGCTTGAAAATATTAGTAATTGTTGATGAATTTGTGGAAAATTATTAGGTGGGTACAAAATGTTTTGGGTCTAGGGAGATGGGGGTTCAGGGTGTAGCCCTCGAAAAAAAAAACTCACGACCAAGTTCGTGGATCATTTCGTCCATACTACATATCCTATGGGTATTGTTTCTCCTTGTTCATGGGGGTAGCTGTCTCTGTGCTTTATGGCTATACCCTGTTCAATAACTAAATAACACAGTATTAAAAAAAAAAAATTTGTTTTCAAAAGTTCAGGACTCCCTTGCCCAATGGATATGCCCTATTAAATAATCAAATAATATAGTATAAATTTTTAAGAGTTCTTGGGGACATGTGACCCCTTGTCTCAAAACTATGCCCTATTAAATTAGTATAAAACATAGTATAAGAGAATTTTTTTCCCAAAAGCTCAAAGGGGCAACTGCCCCATGCCCCCCATGGCTATGTCTAGGGGTGGTTATTGAACAAAATGTTTGTGAACTACACGGGCTCTATCGTTCGTTTATTTAGTAAACGAGCCGAGCTTGAACATCGTTTTCGAGCTCGTTTAGTAAACGAGCAGAGCTTGAACACACCCCTGCTCGGCTCGAACACACCCCTGCTCGGCTCGATAAAAGCTCGGTTCGATTATATATATATATAATTTAATTTATATATAAATACATATTTATATATTTATTTTATTATTAGCTAAGTATATATAATTATTTTATTTATTTTTAAATAGTTACGTAAGTTGCCTTAGTAGAGTTAACATTTAAAAATGTAGAGTGCCTTAGAATCTAATAACCGGCACAATGTGCTACATGCTAACCTCTTATTTATATCCAAAAAAATTCCCCTGAACCTTGCGATGTGGGACTAAAATCTCTTTGGAATCACAAGAAAAAATCATCTTGCACTGACTGCTAAGGCTACGTTAATGTGAGGGCTGAAGCTTATTCCTTTGTGGACTTGAGTCCCACATGGAAACAAACCCATGCTTGGGTGACAGAGTTGGCTATAAAAGGTAATGAGTGGGCTTGTCGGGCTTGGTCTGTTTAAAAGCCCAAAAACTGATGTTATGAGCTTTAGCCGAGCTCAAGCCCAGCCAAAGCAATTTGCAACCAACCCGAGGTGTGCTAAGCTCGAACTCGTTTATCTTTTAGTGAGCCGATCATAGCCGAGTTCGAACACTAGTAATTATTTTTAAACCGAGTTCGAGCCGAGCTCGAACAATAGTAAAACTTAGTGAACCGAGCTCGAACATCCCACTACTCGGCTCGGCTTGGCTCGATATCACCCCTAGCTATATCTAGTTTTTTCAGAAGTCAAAGGGGGGCAGTGCACTATGGCTATATCTAGATTTTTTATAAATCCAAGGGGGGCACTGCACTATGGCTATAACTAGATTTTTTAGAAATTCAAGGGGGCACTGCCCCATGCCTATGCTACTCCTGATATAAAAAACAAATATATTATTTCCCAATAGTTCAAGGGGGCACATGCTCCCCGGACCCTCTGACTCTGCCCTTGATTATGATGTTTGGGCTCATGAACATGTTCTAAATGTGTGTGGCTAAACTTCAAATGTTTAAAATGAAGGGATTGTTTTCTTAATCAAGAGAGTGAAGATGATATATGATGACAATATCAGGAAAAATTGGAAACGAGTAAAAAATAATCTCCTCAATTAAGCATTAAAAGGGGGGGGGGGGGGGTAGAATATAGATGAATAATATTTGAATGGTAATCCATGTACTTCGTTGCAGTGCAATATGAAAGAACAAACCCCAAAACAGAGTAAACCAACAAGTACCCACCCCATTCAAGAACGAGAAGCAAAAAACGAAAACGAGGCTAAAAAAATCCTTGAGAAATGAAAAACAAGAAATGATATAGAGGCATCTCATTCTCATTATATTAGTATGAGATACCTTAGATTTTATCTTAATGAGATATTTGTAGAGAATTAGGTGCCTTGGTTTCAACCCAATACTTTCTCATGATCTATACCTTAGGTGGTAGACTCCGGTATCACAATACTACCCACATACATAGTCACCTTTGACCACTCAATGGGACGGATGCGAATTTCTTGAAAAGTGAGCAACCTACTCCGTAGATAGCTTCCCTGCAACTATGTCCCAAACCCACAAGAATGAAAAAACAGCTTATACAGTAAATTAAAATCTGTAACCCAAATCCCTGAGACAACAAAATCTATAGTAAATCAGTCAAACATTCTCAGTGCATAACGTCTGCCAAAAGCTGGCTAAAATAAGCATGTGGTTTAGGCGAGGTTCAATTCGCTTCTACAGGGATATCTGGGTAACTAGAACATAAATCTACCCCCAAACTCAAAAAAGCATCTAACAGTATGAATCATATAAACAATTTCAGAACCAAAAAAACGAAAAACTTGAACACTAAATAACAATCCAAAACATCAGCAAAATCAATCTAAAGCAAATTAAACACCATAAATCAAAACCGAAATTCCCTGAATAACACAAACGCCATATTAATTGAAGAAGAGTAACACTTACAGCCATTACTCAGATGGGTCGTTGATTCTGAGAGAAATCTTCGATGCTAGAAAAAAGAAGAAGCCAAGTTTCGTTTGCGCCATTAGAGTTGCTTTTGACTTATGAAATCCCGAGCGCGTTTGCCGCTACGGACAATTATTCGATGGCTTCAATGCTTCAAAGCTCAAACCATCTGGAACCCAATAATGCCTTTGTCGTCTGTTCGTTTCTCGTTTCTTGTTTCGAATATCCGTTATGGTGCAACGACAATTCGCCTTGTCTTTTCCTATATCCTCATTCCACTTTGAGGCGAACCAAGCCCAACCCGCTGAAATATTGACCCAGCCGGCCCTCCTACTGGACCGGGCCGGGCCTTTCAATGCTCAGTCCTATTCTTTTGTGGCGTAATTTGCTCATTGAAGCAGACTCCATTGACGTAGATTGATGTTACGAAACGTAACCAAGACTCTAAAAGACCATAGAGTGATTAAGGAGCATAAAACGCTCATACACAATGAGCATCGTAATGACCCCCCCCCCCCCCCCACCAGCACCAAGAATATTTTATACCAAGAATATTTTGTACCAGCCTAATCATTATTCACGAACCCATCAATAATTATTAATACTAACGGGTGACACGTGCGATGCACGTGAGAGCGAGGGGAAGGAGTTAACGACGACACCTGATTGAACTCGCTAGTGACATGTGCAATGCATGTGAGAGCGAGGGGAAAGAGTTAACCACAGTTAATAAGAATTAAAAGGGGCACATGTTAACCCACAAGTGTGATTGAACTCTCCCCGAGGTCAATTGCGATTGGCTGTGATTCTAAATAAATAGATTGCAAGGGGTGGTTTAGGAATTAAAGCAAAATATTAAATCAAAGGCAAGGGTAGTTTGAGAATTAAAGCAAAACATTAACTCAATGTTTTGATTTTACAAAAGGTAATTGGAAATTTTGAAAAAATCATCTTTGCATGCCTCTCTCAGTATAATAGAAAAGAAGATTATCAATTAACCATTAATTGCCCAATTACAGGAAAATCCGAACTCCGCCCTGATTGTAACATATCACAACACTTTGTAGTCGGCATCTAAGGTGGCTAATTTTGTGACAGCTTTCACTTTGACATCTTTTTTTAATATCCCAATGCATTCATGTAGTCTTTTTTCTATCACAGACTCTCCGTAGCCCCCCCCCCCCGACATTGTGTCAAATATCATTTGTTACGACTCTGTCCAACTCTAAAAGGCCTAGGTGATTAATGAGCAAAAATTCTTTAAACAATTTGGGAATCGTGACAATTGATACGATTGAGACATGAATTCGAATTTTACGGATACATCCAAAATGATTAGGAAGTTTTTGATAAAGTATGGTTGAGTCATAACTATTGCGAATCCAATCAAGTGGCGGATTGCGGCTCCCCAAAGACGTTTGAGGAAATCCGAACAGATTTTTCTTGGTATGAGGTAACTTTTGCAAGTTTGGGGGTTTTCCTATATGAGGGAGTGTTTGGAAATCCCTGAGGGCTAACTGGGTTGGACTTCCATTATATTGTTTTAGATTTGTTAGACATTCATCTCTCTCCAACGAACTTCACAAACTAGGTGCCAGTTAGTTTAGTTGTTACCTGGGATCGAATCCACCTGCATCAGGTTTGGTGGTGGTTTTTGTATAGCCCATAGGTCCATGTGGCCTCCAATGAACCCAGAAAAACAAAAAAAACTTCACACACAAACGATATTTTTCCAGAATTTCCTCCGCCAGGCCACAGAAGATATGGTTCCATGTAAAAAAAATTTGTTGGTAAGATGGTTCCATGTAATTTATGTGTACATATGTTTACACGTAAACAAGGGGGAAGGAATCTACAGTGAGAAAGAATTGAAAAAAAAATCAGATAGTCTTGCATATACTATATGCATCTCTGCTCTCTCTCTCTCTAGAAAAGATTTAAGAAATACCGATAGTCTTGCTCAGCAACCAGAGGAAGAGAGACATCTCGATCCCAAAAATAGTGTGGAGCCAAGTCCTGTCCAGCATGAACCCGAACACCGTAATCCCCGCTCTGTTGTTCTCGAAATACGTCACTGCCACCAACACCACCACCATTTTTCTTTAAACTTCTCATTTAGTCAAGGAAAATATCATTCGTATATGCTGCAACCTGAGACTACAGCGAAGTTCCCTGCAATCCCTCTCCCCTATTCCGCCATTTATGCAAAGACATTGCAGGGCTTTTCGTTGCAGTGGAGTCAAGAGTCACGCCCCACCAAACCAAATTTCAGCGATGGTTCACTTTACTGCAATCAATCCACATTGCTGAGCAACACGGGTTACCTGGTTGGTTGGTGGTAGCCATCCAATCACTATCCGACAGTAGCGGACAGCTACTGTCCGCGGATTGGATATTGGTTAACAGTTGATCATCTTCTTTTACCTACTGAAATACGGTGGGAGGCTATGTCTCCTTAGTAATAGCTGGCGTGGAGACCGTCTTTATTATATGTACTTGTGAATACGAATTTTTATAGAGACTGACTTTATTATATGTATTTGTGATTACGTATTCTTATGTAGACCAATCAAAATTTATGGGTTTCAAAAAACTTCTACAGGCCAACAGGATAGGTGCATGGAGGCAATCTCCCTATCAGATATCTCTCCCTGTGTCCTCACAATTTAGGTGAGTTGGCTTTTAACACATACAACTAGAAATGAAATGAAAAGAGAAGAAGAGAGTGTCACTCACCTAGAGCCTGTCTCTTTTGGAAGGAGATCGTGGGGGCATAAATTGGTATGATCTTGGTGTTGTGGAGCTCATCATCATCACTAGCCTCTTCATCGTCTGATTCTCCATTCACGTTCACTGGGAGTACTCGGCTGTAACCGTGATGATGAATCGGAGTCTCACCGTCCGTGCCATCGAAAGAGTCAATCGTGGCAAGCTCGTGCCACTTGGCTGCAAGGCACGTCACCGACTGCGCCCTGTGCGTTATCTTCGTTGCGCTGCGCAAGCATATGAAGAGCCCCGTCACCAGGCTGATGGAGCACAGCTGCTTGCACCAAACTTTTCAGTTCAAGGTTATACTGTATTAAGAAGAGATGATGTATTGCTATATGACAACACATAAGAATGTTATTAGCATTTGATTAGGTGGGGTCTCCTTGATTGGATGGTCCTTAATATGAAGCGTATAAGATTAATTAACAAATCACATTGTTCGATTTTCGAGCTCGTTTGAGCCGTGCCTGAACATCTCCTACTTCGCTCGATTATATGTATAATTAAAAGCTCGATCAAACTTATTTAATTATATTTTACTAAACAAAACAAGCTTGAACTTGATTTTGAATGAGCCCAGCTTAAACATCTCATTCCTCGGCTCGATATATTCAAGCACATTGAGCAGAACTCCTCTTTTTAATGCATAGATTGTGACAATATTGTAATTATGGAAAAATATAGTGTTTATATTATAAAGAGATTTTTCTCCATTATTACAAAATTGTGATCAATTTTAAACTAAAATGAAAGTTCTGCTCAAGGTCCTTCAAGCATAAGCATAACTCCGCCACATATTTAAACACCTTTTTTTGTTATATAGATTAACTATGAATCCGGTTGAACAATCAACTGGAGCAACCTAAAACTTAGTAGGCTAGGAAAGTAGTAATTTGGTAATTATGAACACAAGAATATTTTTTTTCATAAATATCCCTTCTCAAGGTTTGGGTTGTTATGATTGACTGTTCAACCATAACTCCTGTTAATGGTTATTCACTCTTAAATTTTAATGAGTCTTAATATGGGGTGGAGTTCTACTTCAAGTGCCATGAGTGGAGCTCCTTTTGGGAATCTTGCAATTAGGGAGATAAGTAAAGGAAATTTTGTAAAACAATCACAATTTACCATCCAATAAAAGGAATTTCTAAAAAAAAATCTGCCTAATTACAAGATTGTCAGCCATTTTACACTTAATTACTCAAATGGGAGCTCAATTCATGACGTTTGAAGCAAAGTTCCTCGCCTCATATTTAAATTTTTTTAAATGGTTTTTAATTAAAAGCAATGTTGTAATTTCCATCTAAAAAAAGGTAGGTAGTAATGAATTTAGAGAGATGAGGAATGCTAAGCATACTCTCCTAGAGCCTACTCTCACCCTTTTTAAAGGGGCTTGTATTTTTATTACCTAAAAGGGTATGCTTTTAACATATTTACCCTTAAGCTATGCATATAAAAGCCAAGAGGAGTGGCCCTACTCTTAGGTTTTTCCTGCTCTTAACATGAATCAATCACCTGTGTAAATTCTCTGTTAAAGCGTTACACTCACTGAAAAAGTGTGTAACACTGATATTAGACAAGTGGGTCGTCCATGTTGAGAGTAGGAATATTCACATGAGAGTAGGGCTAGGGCTGTCAATGGATCGGATGATGATCCGGATCCGATTAGTCGGGCTTTGGATCCTATATATGATCCGTCGGATCGGATTCGGATCGAATCGGTGAAATCCGATTATAATTGGATCGGATCTGGATATAAGGTGATCCGATCCGATTAAAATCCGATCCAATTATATTAACTATTTAAAATCATTTTAAATATATTTAATAGATTTTTTATACATAAAGTATTAATTTTTTAAAAATTAACTTTAATTATAATTAATTAAGGTAATATTAGATTTTTATATTATTAAAATAAAGTTTTTTTTTTAATTAACCTTAATCAGATCGGATCATATTCGGATCTTAAAAATATAATCTGACTCAGATTCGGATCAATTAATTTATGATCCGGCGGATCTTGGATCGGATTCGGATCTGTTGGATTCTTAATCGGATCGGATTCCGATCTAGGCAAATCAGATCAGAATCCGACCCGTTGACAGCCCTAGCTAACACTCCTCAAAAGCCAAACACTATAAGGGTAATATTGGTATACTAACCCTCTTACTTTGATAAAAAAATACAAACCATGATCTAAGCAGTGACATTTTAAGTTTAGGTCGACGAAACTGTACTTATCTCCTTCTTAAATAAATAAAATAAAGATTGTGTGCCAGCCCATTTTGGATTTTATTATTTAAAGATCATTGATCTTCCCCAGTTGTAACCGGTTTTGTATTCATATTGTGAGAGTAGAGTAGGCTTAGCATTACTCGAAGAGATAGTTAGGGAGGGCTTACAGCAAGTTCTCCAGCTTTCAAGATAGTGACTTCGGCTTGGGACCGGGTGGTGATGAGCAGGGAAACGAGTTGACTCGCTGTGACGAAGATCAGAGTCGACAATATGAATGCACGGTACCGATGGCTTATGATCCGAAGATGCCTTCTGATCCTGAGATGCTCCTTCAATACTGACGCAACGTCAGATTCTTCTTGAAACACCTGAGCAAAATCTTGCAGCCTCAGTATCTGTAAGTGGCAGATCAGACGGAAGAGAATGCAGACGAGGAAGAAGATCGACGTCCGGTAAAGCCATGAACACAGCTCCATCGTGCATGCTATGGTGTCACTTACGTAAGAGTTACCCAAGAAGGGAATTCGGGTGGCGCCGGAGCTGTACCACCATATCTTGTAGGCGCTCTCCGCCGCGAAACATGGGAGGACGAATACAGATAGCATCTTCAGTGAATTCTGCATGGATAAGGGAAAACAATGGAGATTAATCATAAGAAATCTGATATTTGAGAATATAAAGGAGTATTGTAATAAGGTGAATGGGATACACTACATCATTAAGTGTACTACATCATTAAGTGTATCTCATGGCAATATTAGATTGACATGGATATATTTGATTTGATTATGATTATGATTAGATTAGATTAGATTAAGTGTCTACCGGGTCAATAATAGTGGTCATTGTAATCATCTGAGTATTCAATAAAATCCTTTTCTATCATGAGCAGGAGCTCCGGTTGAAGCGATAACCGGAGCATCCCAAAATTGAAACCCCCAAACTCATTTGTTCCTATTAAAGCCCTCAATTTTGTCCTCCCAGAAGAGCTCTATATTTTGCTTATTTCAGAAAAAAAAAAAACTCCTGTTTAAAAAAAAAATAAAGATGTTACTGAAAAAATGACAATTGCAACAAATCCAGTTATTATATAATTCCAAACTTGTGAATTGGGTATTTGTTGTTAGGAGAAGTTGGTTTTTGTGGTTGAGGAAAAAAAAGTTTCTCTTTTTTGTTTTTTTGGTTCTTGGATCATTTTTCTTGCAGTTTGTTTTCTTGAAAAAGGATGCAATCCAGGCCATGCATGGTTCTAAGAGAACAAATTGAGAGCTTGATAGGAACAAATGAGTTTTGGGGTTTCACTTTTCTTTCAATTCTTGTTTGATGGAGATAATCTCTGGTCAAACTGTAATTTTAGCAAAGAATATCCTCTGTTTTTTTTTTTCTCTCTCAAATGGCTTATAGGACATTTGAAGATCGATTTTCAGGAAAACAAAAAATCATATGGAACTATGAGGAGGAAAAAAAACCATGTTTCCAGAATACAAATATATGTTGTGTTTGTCCATATTTTTCTGTATTTACATTCCATAACTCATTATAATAAGAAGATAACATCAAACTAGAGTTTGTCTCAATTTGATGCAGTGGGATCGATGGAAATAAGATGACACAAGCAAGAAGAAGAGACTTAAGATCAAATCTTGTAGATTGAACCCCCAAATCCTCTATCTTATTACATACAATTAAAACAGCTATAGTATATATAATTTTTATAAATTGCAATACCCATTTCATAGAAAAAATTATTTAAATTGGATTGGACTCAATTTTTTGAATTGGAATTTTGTATTAATATATAAGAGAAGGGAAGAAGAAACATACATGGAGTTGTTCTGTATATCCCTGTCGAACCTTCCGACTCTCATCACAAAGCTTATCGAGGAAGAGGAATCTCCGAAGCCCGTATTTCCGAATAAAATCAGATAGACAGATGAATGAGAGGGTTGCAACTATGGTGAGAGACAATTGAACAACACTGTCATAAGGCTGGCGATGATTTTCGTCGCAGTTCCGACAGGCGAGAACAAAGTGCGATATAAGTGGAACAACAATGGCTAGAAGAAGGAAGACAGACCAGGAGAGACAGGCCGTCCAGGGATTAGACTGATCTACACACCCCCATTTAAGACATGATCTGAAGCTCTTTAATTCATCTCCTACATTTGATTTGGAACGTGAGAAGGCCTTGTTTCTCCCCGTCAAAACCTCTGTCTCATCTCCCATTTTGATCTCTCTCTCTTACTGAAATTAACAAAAGTTTTGTGGAGTGAGAGAGAGATAGAGATAGAGAGAGAGGCGTGTAAAGTCTAATGTTCAGCAAGAGAGACAACTTGGTGTACATAAATAATAGGAGGGAAGAATAGCAATGGGGTTGTTGTTTGTTATCAAGTGTACATATAGAGTCTGGACAGTTGGCTAGCTTTGTGGTGGTCATGTGTTCAACTCCCACTCCTCGACTTACCTTGGTGTCCATATGGGAAAATTTTGAGAGTGCAGATACTACATTTTAAAAGCCCAATCAGGGTTTGGGCTAGTGGCCAAGGCAATGCCTCAAGAACAAGTCCCTTTCCCTTATTGGCCACCGTTCAGGATTTATCCTAACTTTTCCGGCTGTGTAGTATAATAAGGGAATCTGCACGGCCCGAGTAACTTGTGGAAAAATAAGGCTTTGGAGTCTCTCTGACACATACCAGAGAGGTGCTCTCGGGCATCCATACATGAAGCGCTAGGTGGGTGGGAGAAGTCATTTCATGAGGCCCATGATTTTGACTTCTCCAGCCATTATTTGACACATGGCAATAAAATGGTGAGATAAAGGGGATTGATATCAAATGGGGAGAAGTCAAAAATCATGGGAGAAATGAAATGACTTCTCCTACCACCTGGCGCTTCATGTATGGATGCCCGAGAGCACCTCTCTGGCTGCTACCAGAGAGAATCCGAAGCCAAAAAAAAGGTGTATATATAGAGAGAGTTGCAGAGAAAAAACGAAATAGCCCTGATGAGGTGTTGGCCTCGGATTGTCTCTGGCGAAGCCAAAAAGGGCTTATCTTGGGGTTCCATAGAATAGGTGACAAGTGGTGGAGAAGTCAAAATCATGGGCTTATGATTTTGACTTCTCCACCCATAATAAGACATGTGGCAATAATTGTGTGAGAATAAGGGTAAGAGATATCAAATGGGGAGAAGTCAAAATTATGGGGAGAAAATGGAATGACTTCTCCCCATTTTTCAGCCAATTGTCGCACAATGTATGGAACCCAGAGACAACTTTCTAGCTTCGCAAGAGACAAGCCAAAGCCTGAGGTGTTAGGGCATCTCCAACCCAATTTCTTAAATTTCTTTACTTTTACTCTATAGTAGAGAGTTTTCTTAAAATAGGGGGCCACTTTTTCTCCTTGTAACTCCAACCCCACTGTTTACTTTTTCTCTACTTCTATGTAAATACTCACTTTTTAATTTCTTGTTATTTTAACACTATTGTAACCATTGAGAGTTCAATTGCACTCCAACCCCACATTTTTTATTTATTTTCTAAAAACTAATATTATATTGTTCAATCTCAAGGGTTATTGAATCTTAACCATAGTTAATAGAAATTAAAAGAGACACGTGTTGGCCTGTAGGTGTGATTGAACTCTCCCTTATTAGTTCAATTGCAATTGACTATAGTTCCCAATCCTACTTCATAGTCAAATGATTTGTCAAGACTTTAATTAAAAAAATAATATAATAATAGTAAGGAGGGGGATTTGGTTCCTTACTAGTAAGAGCCAAATCTTCTACCCTATAGTAGGGAGGGAGCTCCACTAGGGAGTGCGTTGGAGATGCTCTTAGTGTTACCTCCTCAAACCAACAAAAAAAAAAAGGTGTTACCTGCCAGAATGACTAGAGATCTAAGAAGACGTGAGAATGAGTGAAATTACAAAAGACTGATGACACTCACAAAAAATCATTCCCTTAAATGTGAAAATGTTCCAGTACATCTGACCTGTACCATCCAATCACAAGCCGTCTGATCGGTAGCCTACTATGGATCCATTCATCCGACGGTTAACATTGCCCGAGTGTTCAGCTTCTTTTAGTGTGATGATCTAACCTGATTGGTGAATTGTATAAGACTTCAGCTACCCTCAAGGTGTCATAGTACTACCTTGTGGAATGGTCATTAAATAAATCATCAATTTAGACATTTTATAATAAATAAGTAATCATAGAAAGTTTGGCAGGAAATCATTTTAATATATTAAATAAATACTATATGGGAAGAATTAATACTACATGCCTCAACACAACTAGTCTTGGCGTGATTAAATTGGCATTGGATTGTATCCGGCTAAATGCCAGAAAAATGGTCACACATCAACTGAAATGTGGCAATAAAAAATGAAAGATATATAAAGTGGGGAGAAGTCAAAAACATGGAGAGAAAATTAAATGACTTCTTTCTTTTTCATTGCCACATGTTGGATGATTTATGAATACCCTATACCATTTTTTTGGCATCTGTCAAGACAATCCGATGCGGATTAAATTGCTAGTGGTGGGGCTTCTTCATGCGAGGTGTAGAGGTTACGTGATTGCCAATTGATCTTTGCCACATGGAACACTGATGTCACTGTGTGCCACATGGAACGCTGATGTCGCTGTCTACATGTACACCTTCCCTTGGGCATCAGATTGTCTCTGGGAGAAACCAAAGAAAATGGTCTCCGACTTTCATATATCATCCAACATGTGGTGATAAAAATAAGAGAAGTCATTTAATTTTCTCATCTTGTTTTTGACTTGATATCCCTCTCCTTTTTTATCATCACATGTCGGATGATGTGTGGAGCCCGATACCATTTTTCTGGCACCTGACAGAGACAATCCGTTGGCTTCCCTTCCATTGTATAAATAGAAAGTAAATAACTTTGGCCACTGCAGTTGTCCATTTGGTGTGTGCAATTCAACACAGAGATCTTGTGTGCTCCATTGATTAGTGTCCATTTGGTGTGTGTAATTTAGCACAGAGATCTTGTGTGCCCCATTGATTAGAGCGCCCCGTACACAAATTCTGGGTATATTAAGTAAAAAACACTCGGATCTGAATTTGCCCTTTACAACTTATTTTTTCACTAACATGCCTAATCTATTAGTGGGGCATATAAGATCTTTGAATTTGTCCTTTACAACTTGTTTTTTCACTAACATGCCTTACCTATTAGTGGGGCACATAAGATCTGTGTGTCGATGACTCGGGTACACCAGCCTAGTTGTACCCTCCACGGTGATTTGATATCCATTCCCATGAATTGTGTGACTATTGATATGCCTACTCATAGGGGTTGAGCCACATCTGCTTTTGAGAAAAAAATTATACTTTACAAATTGACACGGCCCATGAAATTGGCCCTCAATTTTTTTCCGGGGGACTACGCCCCGAACCCCCATTTGTTAGCGCCTTCTACAAGAGAATCTTGGTTCCACCCCTGCCTACTCGAGTTTCAAATGCTAGGTTTTCTAACCCACTAACCAATAAGACAACTAAGCCGGGTTACAGCATATGCCGAATTTGTGATACCAAAAAAAAAAATTAAACAGGCCTATTCAATGGGCAATGGAGCTGGTTGTCCCTATTGGATTGATAATGGGCCCGTTTGGCCACGCTCCTTCTCACGGGTAAAGTTGGTCCAGGGGGACAGAAACCTTTGATTCAACGTTCCCTTTTCACCAACGTTTTACAGGTCGTTTGGATGGAGAATGATAGAGAAGCCAATCTTCCCGTATCGGCCACACACATGCAGACGTCAACATTGGATGGGTCCCAGCAAGCAGATTCCCTAAGCCATAATCAACCACTTCGAATGACCATAACCATCTGATCAAATATCCAACGGTTGCACAACCATCAACTAATTGGAATGATCTTAGTCAGGTAAAAGGAATTTCTTGTTATTCTCTAAATTTAAACTCAAAGCCATGGATATAACTGCACCTTCGCAACCAAATTCAATGTCTTTACAGCTTACCCAAGGAAACTAAGCCCCGTGGCACTGCCGACGTTGAATTTATGGGTTCAATCCAAGCATTTACGCATAAATTTTAACGAAAGCATCAGGAAAAAAATAAAAACAAAACAGAGAACTGCACAATACCATAAAAGAAAACACTCAAATTATTGTCAAAAAATGTTAAATCTAACATTTAGTGGTTCAAAACATGTCTACTTGCTCGCGATGACAACAAAATCATGAATATCTCACTACAGATGTATAGTTTATCCTCATTCTTTGTCCAATCTCATGTTTCTTTTCTATTCTGTTTATGTTGAAGATGTATCCGCCAAAATTTTAAGCACTTCAATTACCAAAGCACAAAGCATGCATACCAAGCAACAAGGTTTCACTATAGAGAAGAGAGAAGAAGTAAAGCTTTATTAATAAAAGGAATAAAAAAAAACAGCCACACTTCTATTTTCGTTTTCACCTCTCTCACTATATATATATAGGGCAAAACTCTTACTTTAGATAAGATAAGATAAGGACAAAGTAAAGATAAAGATAAATTAAAGATAAAGACTCCTAAAAGATAACTACAAAAGACTCTTATCAAGATAAATTATTTAAACCCTATAAAGACTCCTAAAAGATAATTACAAAAGACTCTTATCAAGATAAACTATTTTAACTCCATCCAACTAGACTCTACTTATCTTGTGGATAAGTTAGAGTTTGGTGATGACTCTTAACACTCCCTCTCAACGCCAAATCTCTACAAATGACGCCAAGTGCATCTCTGAACTTTGTAAATTTTGACGAACAAAGCTCTTTCGTGAATATGTCCGCCAACTGCTCATTTGTATTAACTGGCATAAGATCAATTTCTCCTCGAAGCACTTTTTCTCGAATAAAATGATGATGAACTTCAACATGCTTCGTTCTAGCGTGAAATACTGGATTTTCTGCCAGTCGAATTGCGCTTTCATTGTCGCAATATAGTTTGATCTCATAACTTGTGGTTTGATACAAATCAAACATTAACTGCATTAACCACGCACTTTCTTGCACTGCCATAGCTGCAGCCCGATATTCTGCTTCCGTTGTTGACAAAGACACAGTTGGTTGTCTTTTGCTGCACCAAGAAATAGCACCCGAACCAAGACTAAACATATAACCTGTAGTTGATCTTCGAGTCGAGAGATCACCTGCGTAATCTGCATCACAGTATCCTACAATTTTGCATTCGACAGTTCTTCCATACCAAACACCATGATCCATTGTTCCTTTTATATATCTTAGAACTCTTCGAACAATCTCAAGATGTGGCTTTCTTGGACTTTGCATAAATCTACTCACGACCCCTACTGCTTGAGAGATATCAGGACGAGTTAGAGTTAAGTAGATCAAACTTCCCACTAACTGTCTGTACATGCAAGAATCTTCAACTTCCTCAACTTCATCTATACGAACTTTAGTGTTGACATCCATCGGCGAAGCCATCAGTTTGCAATCAAACATTCCAAACCGCTTCAACAAGTCACTGGAATATTTTTGTTGATATAAAAATATTTCATATTTATTTCGATCTATCTTAAGTCCGAGAAAGTGCTTGAGCTCTCCAAGTTCCTTCATCTGAAATCGAATTCCAAGATTCATGTGGATTCTTTTAATTTCTTCTAGATCATCTCCAGTAATAATCAAATCATCAACATAGACTAGCACAACTGCAACTTTGTCTGTTACAAATTTTACAAACAAACTTGAATCAGTTGGGGCTAGAATATAACCACTGATTGTGAGAAACTCAGCAATCTTTCCATATCATGCTCTCGGAGCCTGCTTCAACCCATATAGAGTCTTTCTCAATTTGCAAACATATTGAGGATAATGAGGATTTTCAAATCACTTGGGTTGCTCCATATAGATTTCCCGATCTATTTCATCATGAATAAATGCATTCTTCACATCCATTTGCCACAACCTCCAATCCTTACTAGCAGCGATAGCAATCAGAACCCCGTACTGTTGTTATCTTAGCCACAGGACTGAAAGTCTCATCATAGTCTATTCCATACTGTTGTGAAAAACCCCGGACAACTAATCGAGCCTTGAATCGCTCCACTGAACCATCTGCTCGGATCTTGATCTTATATACCCATTTGCAAGAAATAGGTTTTACATCATCTGGTTTTGGCATTAGATTTCAAGTCTCATTCTGCTTTAAGGCTTGAATCTCATCTACCATAGCTTCCTCCCATTCAGGAACCCCTCGAGCTTCTTCAAATGACTTTGGTTCTTCAATCACCAAATCTTTATCAATCATTACTTGCGCTAGATCTGCATTCATATTCTTCAGTTTCGCTTTTTCAGTTGCATACTTTGGATTTGGCTTTGGTATCGTTGTGACCTCCTTAAGACATGCTCATCTTTTTGTTCAAACTCTTCAAATTGTGAAGGCCGATTTTCTTCTAAAACAGCCTGTTGATAAGTTCTAGTTTTCTAAGGGCTTGCACTAGATGTCATCTTTGATACATCCTCATCAACCTATACAATTGGTTCAAGTGTCTTCTGATTGGAAGTCTCCTCTTCTAGTTCCTCTTCAAACTTTTGATCAACTGGAAGATCGACATGATCGACCGACCACCATGATGATGACTCATCGAACACAACGTTTCTCGACACATGTACTCGATCTGAAGTTTGATCAATACACCTCCAGCCTTTCATTTCCGAATCGTATCCCACAAAGATACATCGGATCGCCTTCTTATCAAACTTGCTATGAAGATGGTTAGGCACTAATACATAACATACACAACCAAATACTCGAAAGTGACTTACTGTAGCCTTCATCTCGTACAGCTTCTAGAATTGTGAAAGGTACTCGAGCTTTGGTTGTGGGAGGCGATTAATAACATGATTTGCAGTCATCATGCATTCAGCCCAAAAACGAGTTGGCACATTTTTCGTATGTAACAGGCTCCTGCATGTCTCGACTAGATGCCTGATCTTCCTCTCCGAGACCCCATTCTGTTGTGGCGTATAGGGACAAGTCAGTTGTCTTCGGATACCATGCTCTTGTAGATACTTGTTGAACTCTTCTGAAGTATACTCTCCCCCGTTGTCCGATCTTAGACATGTTATTTTATGTCCAAGCTCATTTTCCACCTTACTCTTAAGATCCTTGAATTTGTTGAGTATTTCCCCTTTCTTCTTTAGGAAGTAAATCCAAGTGTATCGTGAGTAATCGTCGATAAATGTGAGCATGTATTTCATACCTCCAAGTGAAACATCTTTCACTGGACCGAACACATCTGAATGCACCAATTCAAGAGGTTTCTTGGCTTGAAACTTCGACTTAGTATAGGGAAGCTGATGTGCCTTGCCATACTGACATCCTGCACATACTGAATCATCTCGGATCTCCAGATCAGGAAGCCCTTTCAACATGTTCTTGTTCATCATAGCCTTTAACTTGACAAATCCAACATAAGCAAGCCGAGCATGCCACAAATCAGTTGTTTCACTCTTTCGAGTCTTGTCTATATAAGCAGCCTCAGCTGACATAACATAGACGGATTCAATTCTTTTGCCTTGCATGATGGGAGTACCTTCGATCTGCATCTCTTTGTAGATCTTCACATCATCGGGTCCGAACACTACGGTTTTTCAGATGTCGCCAATTGAGAGACAGACACCTGGTTCTTCATCATCATTGGGACATGGAATACGCTTTGAAGCATGGTTGAATTCTCACTTCCTTTTGATATACATACAGCACTGCCTACATGAGTGATTGGCAGCTTCGCATTATTTGCTGTCACTACTACTCGTTGGCCATTATATTGTTTCTTTGAAAGAAACTTTTGACCATCTCCAGTCATGTGATTTGAGCAACCTGAATCAACTAGCCAATCAGTAGAATAGTTTATTCGATTATTATTGCTCGTAGGTATGATAACTGTAGTAGTCAATCCGAGTGCATCGGATTGTTCTTCAGTGATTGACAAATAAGCACTCCACTCCTCTTCCTCACCATCAATCTTCTGTAGTAGGTCTTCTGAAGTTGCTGCATTACCTTCATCTTTCTTCTTCTTGGGTGCTCGATAATTTCTGGCAAAGTGACCTGGCTTGCCACAATTATAACACATTCTGGTTCTAGGATCCTGAGAATCACGTTCCTTGAAACTATTCTCGTTCTTCCTTGAATTCGAGTTCGATTGATACTTCGAATTCTTTTGTTTTCTCCTGTCATTAAAAGACCTTTTACTTTTACCAGTGTACAAGGCTTCTTCTTTCTCATTTGTAGAAAGACCAGCCATCTGCTTTGCTAGACTCTCCTGGTTTGCTAGAAGGCTTTCAAGCTCCAAAAGTGTTGGTTGAGTCGGCCATCCATGAATTGCTATCATGAACCCATGGTACTCAGGCTTTAGACCTCGAATGATAATTCTTCTCATACGAGCATCTGTAATTTTCGACTCATCATCAAGTTGCGATATCTCAAGACAGATTCATTTTACTTTCATAAAGTATTGAGAAATCGACATGCTTCCTTGAGATACCGAACTGATCTCGTTTTCCAGCAATTGCAACCTTGCATCATTAGATCTGGTAAAAAGTGTGGATATCGCATCCCACGCTTCATTCTGAGACTTGGCCTCTCGAATATGTTCAAGCAGTTCTTTCTGAATTGTAGCTTTCAACACGAACAAAGTTTTGTCTGCCCTTATCTTCCACTTCCTTAATTTTTCAGCATTCTCTTCAGTTTTGGGTGGTGCGATGATATCTTCACCATTCATTACCTCCCAAAGATCTTGGCCCTGTAAATACGATTCCAAACAGGATCTCCAATACTCATAGTTAGTATTGTTCAACTTCTCTATACCGCTTACAGAATTTGCATGCTCCATTGATCTGAGTTGGTGAATACAAGGTATTTGATGAGATCTTCAGACTCACCGTTTTGAGGTCTTCACGCCCGTTCCCTGAACCTGGCTCTGATACCACTTGTTGAAGATGTATCCGCCTAAATTTTAAACACTTCAATTACCAAAGCACAAAGCATACATACCAAGCAATAAGGTTTCACTATAGAGAAGAGAGAAGAAGTAAAGCTTTATTAATAAAAGGAATAAAAAAAAACAGCCACACTTCTATTTTCGTTTTCACCTCTCTCACTATATATATATATAGGGCAAAACTCTTACTTTAGATAAGATAAGATAAGATAAGGACAAAGTAAAGATAAAGATAAAGTAAAGATAAAGACTCCTAAAAGATAACTACAAAAGACTCTTATCAAGATAAACTATTTTAACCCTATAAGACTCCTAAAAGATAATTACAAAAGACTTTTATCAAGATAAACTATTTTAACTCCATCTAACTAGACTCTACTTATCTTGTGGAGAAGTTAGAGTTTGGTGATGACTCTTAACAGTTTATAACTCATCCTTGCTTGCCGTATCATCTCCCATGAGTTTGTCAAGGGAGAACTCATCCTTTTCGAGGATCTCTATAAAAATTCAAAGAAGAATTTTTATCTATCATCCTTTAAATATTTCTTAAGTCCTAATATACTTTAACCATTTCTATTATCTCCTACTGTCAACGCAAAAGTATTTTCATAACAATCCTAAACTCATAACTACGTATTTATATGCCTAATCCCAGAGTTCTAGACAATTAGAAAGACTCACCTCACAATTAAGAGTTTCCCAAAGTCTGATGACACTTACAAAAATTATTCCCTTAATGTGAAAGGAGTCAAATCCTCTACGGTGATAATCGGATTTGGCAAATCTGGTTATCACCCCTAGAGGTCGCCATGTGTCTCCTTTGAGACCCCTTAACCGTGGGTAAGATTCACCCACCCCTAGGGTTCACTCATCCATCCTTGGTTTTTTTTTAAAAAATATTAATTCTTTTTTTTTTAAATTAAAAAACTGTTTTTAGTGTTTTTTTTAAATTAAAAACAGTTTTTTAATTTTAAAAAAAGAATTAATATTTTTTATAAAAAAACCAAGGATTGATGGGTGAACCCTAAGTGTGGGTGAACCTTACCTACAGTTAAGGGGTGTCAAAGGAGACACATGGTGACCTCTATGGGTGATAACCGGATTTGTCAAATCCGGTGATAACAGTAGATGATTTGGCTCCCCAGCATTTTTGCAAATATTCCACACTGAGTCAACTTGTGACTGGAAAGACAAATACTTACTGATCCAGTCAGCTCAGTCACTTCAGAGGGTGATACGTTTGTCTCC
This sequence comes from Tetracentron sinense, assembly GCA_015143295.1. NCBI lineage: Eukaryota > Viridiplantae > Streptophyta > Magnoliopsida > Trochodendrales > Trochodendraceae > Tetracentron > Tetracentron sinense. The sequence goes on from JABCRI010000496.1 coordinate 45,660, forward strand.
AGCTGCTGCAGCGCGAATGATTCAATTGCTGAGGCAGATCTTGCACCCTCATAAACATGTGCTCGGGCAAATGAACTCATCTGTCCACAAGGTATGTATTTCCCGCGCGTCCAAAGAAACCACGACATAATAATATTGAATTTATACCACTTAACTAATTTACATTACTTCTAGTTATACAAGCAGAAATATAAGTGATCATATAAGTAAAATACTTGGAGAAACCAGGTCGACTCAATGAGGTTAAATATAAGGCAAAAGATTACCTCTTGTGGCTGCCCGAGCTAAGCGCTCGGGCATCCACAAAACAATGGGCATGTGGCGTTTTTAAAGGGGAAAGATATCATATGGGGAGAAGTCAAAATCAAGGAGAGACGATGAAATGACTTCTCCCATAAATTCTCGCCAGGTGCCCAGAAGTAATCTTTTGCCTACAAGTAAATATCAAGGTGTACGTGGTACTTGATACCCACAAGACACAAAATTATCGATTCAGGCCTAACAGTAGCTAGCAATTTTAAATTTTAAGTAGAGGCGTGCATGTATGGTAGACAGGAGACATGGGCCCACAAACATATCCAACCCGGCAGATCTAACGAGTAGCAGTTCACCTTTTGGAAGCATTTAACCAAAAACTTAGTAACCATCCAGTGTAGAGCTAGCTAAAGCTTGGTTGTGAGAAAAGTATGGTGAGTTGTAGTGATTATACACCAATAACTAAAATGAACATAAGGCATTAAATTCACGTGACTCTTAATTCCAAAATTAACTTTTCTGCATCACAATCAACATGACCCAGTTTCACCTCCTCTTCAAGTTCTTTGATGCTTTCTTCCACTCAGAGCCAGCTTCTTACAGTGTCCAAACCTGAGAATGAAGAAATGGGATAGCGTTTTTCTATAAAGCTAAAATAAAATACCAAATCAGAGATCAATGTACACTTTTTTTAACACACCAAAACACATTCATAAAACTTATGCAAGAATCATTAGGTTTGTATTCAATTTGTACACTTCAATCAATCGCACACCTAGATGAGCTAAAAATGCCCTAATTTGTGGAGGTTATTTTTTCAAACTTATGTTCTTTTCTTGTGATTACCTTATTCTAGATGTATTTATATTTTAATACATTTGGCATCCCTAAAATCTTTAGTTTTCTTACTTTAGCTTGAGTAGAGACTTGAGGGATTTTGTGTCTCCCTCAAATGAATTCTAGAGCACATTTGCACGCGAGTTCCTTACACCAGCAGCTTGTAGCAAAACAAGTTTTACTCTCCCTTATGATGATAAATCTTTCAATAATAAAATGTATCAACACTTGAACAATTAGCCAAATGAGTATCTGGTGTCTCACTGAAGTATTGTACTTGCATTTATCATATATAGACATAGTCACATAGACTGATCAATGAGTCAACTGCTAATTAAAAAGAGATATTCCCGGCCCCAATCATCAGAAGAATATCAGAGAAACCAACTACGATCATTATATCATTATCAATGAGAAACCCTTACCAGGGTGCAAAGAACTCTACGATGCAAAGTTCTTTACTTTTTTACACCTCGTGACGTTCATGTAGCCATTTCCTTATGGCGGCTCTTACTCTAGCCTATGACAATTTTTTTTTAGTACCCCATGACATTAATGTAGCCCTTTCCTTATGATGGCTCTTACTCTGGCCTATGACAAAAAAAATTTAATATATACCCTGTGACATTTGGCTAGCCATTTCCTAAGTAGGCCTCCCCGAGATTTAAAGTCGAGACATAATGCCAACTCTGATACCATTTGTTATTAACCTAACCAATACCCCAAAAGTCGGTGATTTAGGAATGAAAACTCTTATTCAATTGGGGATTGTAACAATTGATCCCTCCAACGATTGAGACATGAATTCACGATACTTTCCAAAATGATGAGGAAGGTTTTGATAGAGTACGGTTAAGTCATAACTATCGTGAGCCGAATCAAATGGTGGATAGCATGGCCGATTTGGGCTCCCAAAGACAATTGAGGAAATCTGGACACGGTTGCTTAACCCTAATGATGAGTGAATTTTAACCACAGTAAATGAGTATTTGAAATTGGGGTATGGACCAATGAGGACGAGGACGGCCATTCCGTTATAAAATAGCAACCACGGGTAAGTTAACTATTTTCCTTTTACTATATGAAGGTAGTGTTTGGAAATCCATGAGGGCCCACTGGGCTGGACCTTTATCTTCTTTAGATTTGTTAGCATTCATCTCTCTCTAACGAACTTTCACACACAAAACGATATATTTTCAGAATTTCCTCCGCCACAAAGAGCTAAACTATGTAATTTATCTATGGATACATATGTTTACACGTATACAAGGGAGAGGGAATCTAAAGTGAAATAATTTTTAAAAATTCTAATAGTCTTGGCATATACTATATGCTTCTCTTCTTGCTCTCTAGAAAAGATTTAAGAAAAACCAATAGTCTTGCTCAGCAACCAGAGGAAGAGAGACATCTCGATCCCGAAAATAGTGTGGAGCCAAGTCCTGTCCAGTATGAACCCGAACACCGTAATCCCCGCTCTGTTGTTCTCAAAATACGTCACTGCAACCAACACAACCATCATTTTTATTTCAATAATTTCTCATTTAGTCAATGTCATTCGAATACTACGCACTGCTCTGCTGCAACCCGAGACAACAGCGAAATTCCCTGCAATCCCTCTCTCATTCCGCCATTTACGCAAAGACATTGTAGGGCTTTTCGTTGCAGTGGAGTCAAGAGTCACGGTCGTCTTGTGAGAGCCCCACGCCCTCACCAAACAAAATTTGGGCGATGGTTGACTTTACAATAATCAATCCACATTAAATGCAACACGGGTTACCTGAATGGTGGTGGCCGTCCAATCGTTATCTGACAGTAGCGACCACGGCTTGGCCATTGGTCAACAGTTGATCATCTTCTTATTGATATACGGTGGGGCCACCCTATGTGTCACAATTGACTTAGGATCTTCTCCTATTGTAGCTGGCGGGGATGGCCTCGGATTCTCTCTGGCGAAGCCAAAAGGTGGTTTCGGGCAACCACAAAATAAGGGGATATGTGGTGATAAAAAATGGGGAAGTCATTTCATTTTCTCTTCATGATTCCCCACCTGATATCTTACCACCTTATCGCCATGTGTCACATAATTATGGGAACATCACGATGACTTCTCCACATATCCATTTATTTGTGGTTGCCCGAGATCAACCCTTTTGGTTTGGCCAGAGAGAATCGAGGCTGGTGTGGAGATCGTAGTCACTGGACCCATATTCTTATGCAAGCCAGTCAAAGTTTCAAAACTCTACACGCCAACTCGATAGGTGAGAGTTTCCCTATCGGCTACTACTAGAGAAGATGAATACGTCTTCATAATTTAGGTGAGTTGGCATTTGACACATATTACTGGAAATGAGAAGAAGAGAGTACCACTCACCTAGAGCCTGTCTCTTTTGGAAGGAAATCGTGTGTGCATAAATTGGTATGATCTTGGTGTTGTCGAGTTCATCATCTCCATCACCAGCCTCTTCTTCGCCTGATTCTCCATCCACGTTCACTGGGAATACTCGATTGTAACCATTATGATGCATTGGAGTCTCACCGTCTGTGCCATCGAAAGAGTCAATCGTGGCAAGCACGTGCCACTTGGCTGCAAGGCACGTCACTGACTGCGCCTTGTGCGTTATCTTCGTTGCGCTACGCAAGCATATGAAGAGCCCCGTCACCAGGCTGACGGAGCACAGCTGCACCAAACTCTCCAGTTCAAGGTTATTCTGTATAAGAAGAGATGATATATAGCTATACGGCAGCACAGAAGAGTTCTTCTGTCAATAATCGGACGCAAAGGATCTTCTGATTAATTAGGTGCGTCACCCTTATTTGGATGGTCCTTGATATGAGGCAGAGTTAGGGCTGTCAACGGTCGGATTCGGACCGGACTTGCCTATATCTGAATTCAATCCGAGATTCATCGGATCATGAATTAATCAATCTAAATCCGAATCCGATTATATTTGTAAGATCTGAATCTGATCCGATTAAGGTTAATTTTTTTATAAAAAAAAAACTCTTTTTTAATAATATAAAAATCTAATAGTGCCTTAATTAACTCTGATTAATATTAATTTTTTAAGTTAATACTTTATGTATAGAAAATCTATATAATATATTTAGAATGATTTAAAAAATATTATTATAATCAGATGAGAGTTTAATTTGATCATATCACCCTATATCCGGATCCGATACGATTAATAATCGGATTCCACTTATCTGATCCGAATTCGATCTGACAGATCATATATAAGATCCAAAGTCCGGCTAATCAGATCAGATCCGGATCCCAATCTGATCCATTGACAGCCCTAGACTGAACTCCGTATTTAATGCCTAGATGGTGTCAATATTGTAATTACGGATTGAAGGAGTAACAATCATGTAAACAAATTGTTTACCAATCATTACAACATTGTTACCGATTTTACGCTAAAAATGAGAACTTCACTCATATTTAAATACATTTTTTTCAAAAAATTACCTGTGAATAGTTTTAGAGAAGTCTGATTATGCCCATGCATGAGGTGGCCACATGTCTCTTATAATGTTTTTAAACGCAATGATAACCATAATTAAGGGTGTCAAAAGGAATATGTGCTACCTCAAGGTGGACTACCCCGTCCGGTTCTAACATTAGAGGATTATAATGTAATAGCAAAAGTCCCCTCGTCGGCCGAGGAGGGGATCCTATTCCTCACTCTCACAAAACCGACCTTTCAACGTAAGCTCTCATTAACCCGGGTTAGTTTTTTTTAATCCTTTAGTTAATTTTTTTTATTTTAAAAGATCAAAGTAGATGGGTGAACCCTTAAGATGGAAATAGGGTTGTAAGGGGGACACATGGCAAGAAAATGGGAGCTTCAACGTCGAGTGATTATTTTCCATAAGGGAAATGGAAAACGGACCCATGGTCACCTTAGAAGGTGACCCAATAATTTCATTGGTCCACGTCCCTTATTTACCACCCATCAACTGTGGTTAGGATTCACTCACCCCTAGGGTTAAGCAATCTAACCATAATTTTTAAAAAACAAAAAAGCAAAATTGGTCATTTTAATTTACTTAAGCTTAACCATGGTTAAATAGGTGTTAAAAGGGACACGTGACACTGCGGTCTGCTTAGAAGAGGATCCTGGGTCCGCTTCTCAAAGGAATGTAGCAAAGCATTAGAGAGGGGCTTACAGCAAGTTCTCCAGCTTTCAAGATAGTGACTTCGGCGTGGGACCGAGTGGTGATGAGCAGGGAAGCGAGCTGACTCGCTGTGACGAAGATCAGAGTCGACAATATGAATGCACGGTACCGATGGCTTATGATCCGAAGGTGCCTTCTGATCCTGAGATGCTCCTTCAATACTGACGCAACGTCAGATTCTTCTTGAAACAACTGAGCAAAATCTTGCAGCCTCAGTATCTGTAAGTAGCAGATCAGACGGAAGAGAACGCAGACGAGGAAGAAGATCGACGTCCGGTAAAGCCATGAACAAAGCTCCAACATGCATGCTATGGCGTCGCTTACGTAAGCATTACCCAAGAAGGGAATTCGGGTGGCGCCGGAGCTGTACCACCATATCTTGTAGGCGCTCTCTGCGGCGAAACATGGGAGGACAAATACAGATAGGAGCTTCAGTGATCTCTGCATGGTTAAGGGAAAACAAATGAGGTTAATCATAATTAAGAAAATCGATATTTGATAATATAAATGAGTATTGTAATAAGGTGAGTGCGATGGTATACATCATTCATATATTGCATGATTTATATCACGGTTTAAATATCATGCGGAGCTCTGTACGGTGCGGAGCTCCCGTTGTACACACCGGGTGGCAAATGTGTAATTATGTGTAATTACACATCACCGGGTACAACGGGAGCTCCGCACCGTGCAGAGCTCTGCATGAAAATAAATCCCTTATATCAATGGGTTTATGAAGTGGTCTTCATAGGGCCTTGGCTTGTCTATGGCGAAGCCAGAAACTCCTCTCGGGGTTCCATACATTGTGTGACAGTTGGCAAAAATATGGGGAGAAGTCATTTTATTTTTTCCCCATTTTTTTGACTTCTCCCCATATGATATCTCTCCCTTTTATTCTCACACACTTATTGCCACATGTCTTATTCTTATTATAGGTGGAGAAGTCAAAATCATTGGCCCATGATTTTAACTTTCCCCACCAATTGTCACCTATTCCATGGAACCCCGATATAAGCCCTTTCTGGCTTGGCCCGAGACAATCCGAGGCCTGATCATGGAACGAGATGGAGCTTCTCTATTTCCTTCTTCTAGAAAATAGTGCCTTTTTTTGTTTGGCCAAGTGGGTGGAAATGATTATTATGAAAAATGTTTGTCTTCATGTGATAAAAGTAGTTGAAAATCCGTGAATGTGAGATTTCAAATATAGGAAAATGTTAGTGAGGCTGCAAAGGGAGGGCTGAGACCACACCGAGACCACGCATGTGATGAGCGGATCTTAAAAAAATAAAATTATATTTATAAAAATTTTGAGATCCACTCATCACATGTGCAGTCTCGATGTGGTCTCAGCCCTTTACGTCTCAGTAGCAAAGTCCTTAAATATAATGTCTTTTAATTAAGAGATTAACTATGAACTATTAGTTAACCCAAAAAAAACTATGAACTACTAGAGAATATGCTAGGGAAATTGTAATAAGGTGAATAAGATACACAGTTATCATTAAGTGCATTAATTGTATGTCATCACAATATTAAATTGATTGTATATCTCATCACAATATTAAATTGATATCAATCAACGATATACTTAATTTGATTAAGATTAGATTAAATTAAGTTTTTATGCTGGAGTTAATGTAATCTCTATATAACCTTTAATGGAGGTCATTGTAATCATTCAAGTACTCAATAAAATAATTTTCTATCATGAACAATCCCAAAATTGAAACCCAAAACTCATTTGTTCCTATTCACGCCCTCAATTTGTCTCCCAGAACAGCTCTATTTTGCTTAGAACAGCTCTATTTTGCTTATTTCAGAAAACAATAATTCTCTTCTTTTTTTTAAAATAGAGATCTTACAGGAAAAAAAAATGACAATTGAAACAAATCCAGTTATTATATATATATATATATATATAATTCCAAACTTGTGAAATGGGTATTTGTTGTTAGGAAAAGTTAGTTTTTGTGGTTGAGGAAAACAGAGTTCTCTTTTTCGTTTTTTGGTTCTTGGACCTTTTCTTCTTGCAGTTTGTTTTCTTGAAAAAGGATGCGACTCAGGCCATGGTTCTAGGAAAACAAATTCAGAGCTTGAATAGGAAAAAATTAGTTTGGGGTTTCAATTTTCTTTCAGTTCTTATTTGATGGAGTTAATCTCTGGTCAAACTGTAATTTTTAGTCAAGATCCTCTGTTTTTTTTTTCTCTCAAATGGCTTGTAGGACATTTGAAGCTCTATTTCCAGGCAAACTAAAAATCATATGGAACTATCAGGAGAGAAAAAAAAAAAACCATGTTTTCAGAATACAAATATATGTTGTGATTGCCCATATTTTTCTGTATTTATATTCCAAAACTCATTATAATAAGATGACATCAAACAAGAGTTTGTCTCAATTTGATGTAATGGGATCGATGGAAATAAGATGATACAAGCAAGAAGAAGAGACTCAAGAGAATATCTTGTAGATTGAACCCAAAAATCCTCTATCTTATTACAGACAAAACAGCTCTAGTATATATAATTTTTATAAATTGCAATACCCATTTCACAGGAAAAATTATTTAAATTGGATTGGTCTTAATCTTCAGAATTGGAATTTTTATTAATATATAAGAAAGAGAAGGGAAGAAGAAACATACATGGAGTTGTTCTGTATATCCCTGTCGAACCTTAGGACTCTCATCACAAAGCTTATCAAGGAAGAGGAATCTCCGAAGCCCATACTTTCGAACAAATTCAGATAAACAGATGAAAGAAAGGGTTGCAACGACGGTGAGAGACAATTGAACAACACTATCATAAGGCTGGCTATGTTTTTCGTCGCAGTTCCGACAGGCGAGAACAAAGTGCGATATAAGCGGAACAACAATGGCTAGAAGAAGGAAGACAGACCAGGAGAGACAGGCCGTCCAGAGATTAGACTGATCTACACACCCCCATTTAAGACATGATCTAAAGCTCCGCAATTCATCTCCTGCATTTGATTTGCAACGTGAGAATGCCTTGTTTCTCTCTATCAAAGCCTCTGTCTCATCTCCCATTGTGATCTCTCTCTCTCTCACTGAAATTAACAAAAGTTTTGTGAAGTCAGAGAGAGAGAGAGATGTGTAAAGTCTAATGTTCAGCAAGAGAGACAACTTGGTCTATATATAAATAAGAGGAGGGAAGAATAGCAATGGGGTTGTTACTTGCTATCAAGTCGAAGTGTATATATAGAGTTTGGGCAGTTGGCTAGCATCCCGGGTTTGCTCCTGTGATTGTGTGTTCAACTCCCGCTCCTCAACTTACCTGGTGTCCGTATGAGAAATTTTTGAATGGGTCGGTGCCGGACACTACTTTTTAAAAAATCAATGAGGAATTGGGCTAGTGGCCAAGACAACGCCTCATGAAGCAGAGGTCTCGAATTCAAGTCTCTTCCCCTTGTTGGCTACCCTTCGGGATTTGTCCCCACTTTCCCGGTTGTGTAGTATAAGGGGATCTGCACGGTGAGGGACTTAGGTGGTGTTTGTTAACACTAGTCTAAAAAGAAGTACTCATATTAATATTATGCTTAGTTGAACTTTAGATTGTTTAGTTGAAGGTTAATTACATGTCTACATTTTAGAGATTTTAGGAGTAAAAACCTTAAAAAGTAGCTATGAAACTACTTTTTAAAGTAGAGATTTTTACTTCTAAAATGTAGAAATGCAATTAATCTTCAACTTAACAATCTAAAGTCCAACTAAGCATAATTTTCAAATAAGTACTTCTTTTAAGATTAGTGTTAACAAACTCCACCTTAGTCGAGTGTGTATATAGAGAGATGTAGAGCAAAAACAGAATAGCCCTGATGAGGTGTTACCATGCCAGAAGGACTAGAGATCTTAGAAGACATGAGAATGAGTGAAATTACCAAAGTCTCATGACACCTACAAAAAATGATTCCCTTATGCTATGTTTGGTTGCCAAGAAAATTGATGAAAACATGGAAAATAAGAGAAAATTTTGGATTTTAAATCAATTTTTAGTTGTGTTTTGTCTAATTATCTTTTCTTTTCCATATTTTTACTTATTTTCTCGACAACCAAACATAAGGTTAATGTGAAATGTTACCTTCCCTTTTACTGACCTGGACCAGGCAATCACAAGCCCTCTGATTGGTAGCCTACTATGGGTCTATTCATTGGACGGTTGAGATAGTCCGACTGTTCAGCTTCTTTTAGTGTGATGATCTAGCTTGATTGGTGTGAATTGTATAAGATTGAAAGCTACCCTCAAGGTGTCATGGTGACTACATATTACCTTTTTTTTAACTGGAAGACTACATATCACTTACACCTACAATCCTACTGTTGTGGAATGGTCATTAAAAAAAGAAATCTTCATTTAGGCATTTTATAATAGAGAATAACTATCAACAGAAAATCTTTTTAATACTATATTATATCATTTTAATATAATAAGTAATCAAGATTGGCAGGAAATCATTTTAATATATTAAGAAAACACCATATAGGAAGAATCAATTCTACATCCCTCAATGCAACTAGTCATGGCGTGATTAAATTGCTGGTGGGGGGGCTCCTTCATGCGAGGTGTCCATGTTAGGAAGCAAATCGTCTGGGTTCTTCCATGGTTCTTCTTCCTGTGGCCATGAGTGATGGAAGGTCAGGATCAATTTAATCTTTTGTACGGATTTAACTATTGTAACCACTTGTTGGAGAGATCTTAACCTTCAAAAACTCTGGCCAGAGGGAAGAACACATATGCTTCCTACAGTATACGCGATAGCCAACTGATCTCTGCCACATGGAACGCGTCTACATACCTTCCTTTCATGGCATAAATAGAAAGTAAACAACTTTGGCCACTGCAGCCCATTTGGTGTGTGCAATTCACTACAGAGATTTTGTGTGCCGCATTGATTAGAGCGCCCCTAGGCCCGTACAAAATTTATGGGTATATTGGTAAAAACACTCATCTGAACTTGCCTTTTACAACTTAATTTCCACTAACTTGCCCTCTCTAGTAGTGGGGGCACACAAGATATGTGTCTATGGAATCCGAAACATCTGCATGCTTGTATCCCCATGTGGGTGATTTCGGATCCCTTCCCATAAATTGTGTGGCTTGTGAAATGTCTACCCGAACTTCAAATGCTAGACTCTCTAACCCACTAACCAATGAACAGATACTAATACAACTAAGCGGGGTTTGCGCCGTAACCGAATTTTTGATACCAATAAAAAATAATCAGGCCTCTTCAATGGGCAATGGAGCTGGTTTGGGGTCTCTGTTGGACAGGAAATGATCCTTCCCACGGGTAAAGTTAGTTGAGGAGGACATAAACCCATGATTCAACGATCCCTTTTCACCAACAATCATGGGTTACAGGCCGTTTGTATGAAGAATGATAAAGAAGCCATTCTTCCCGTCTCTGCTACACACATAACATGATGGCAACACACATGCAGACGATATGGGCCTAACATTAGATGGGCCCCAGCAAGCAGATTCCCTAGGCCAAAATCAATCACATCGAATGACCATAACCATCTGATCAAATGTCCAACAGTTGTACAACCATCAACTAATTGCGATGATCTTAGCCAAGTAAGAGGTTCTTTGTTTTTTTTTTTGGGGAGGGTAAGAGGAACTTCTTGTTATTCTCTGAATTTAAACTCAAAGCCATGGATATAACTGCACCTTCGCAACCAAATTATGTCTTTACAGCTTACCCAAAGAAACTAAGCCTCATGGCACTGCCGAAGTTGAATTTACGGGTTCAGTCCAAGCTTTTATGCATAACTTTTAAAGAAAACATCAGGAAAAACGAATAGGAAAAAAAAAACAGAGAACTGCACAGTTGCCAGTAAAGAGAACACTCAATTATTGTCAGAAAATGTTCATCTAACATTTAGTGATTCAAAACACAACTACCTGCTCACGATGACAACAAAATCATAAATGTCTCACTACAGATATAGTTTTATCCTCATTCTTTGTCCAATCTCATGTTTCTTTTCTGAACTGATTATAACTCATCTTTGCTTGCCGAATCATCTCCCATGAGTTCGTCCAGGGAGAACTCATCCTCCTCGAGGATCTCTCCATCTTTACCATCCCATGGTTCTGCCTTGACAATCACTGGGGAGTTCTCTAGAGGTAGATTTCCCTTCCCGCCACGCCCGGCTTCTTTCACAAATTCTCTGAAACCCAACTTAACTATGTTCATTCTTTTTCTTTTTAACAATAGTACTCAAGATGAATGTAAAACTGAAAAGAAGACTTACATGACTTGATCAAGCTCAAAAGCACTCCGAAGTGGGGCATATGCACCCTTCTTCGCATTCAAGGCTACCAAAGCTGGATAACCATATCCACCGACACCAACTTGCTTCTCGAGATCCAACTGCTTACCTGCAGCCGACCAAACATAGCTGCAAAAGATATTGAATCCTGATTCTGTTAACCATGGATCCTTTAGGAAAAGTTCCCTATGCATAATTCTCTAGAGATTTTGTGTTTCTCAAAAGTACTTGCAGTGTATTAAAAAATTTGATGCAGGGTCTGTAGTGTCTGTAAGACACAAGTTCAAAAACATCAAATTGGCTCTAAGTGACTTCTCTGGAAAGAATAATATGATTCTCAATAGAATTCTTTAAGTACTTGCCTGTAAGGGCTTCTTTTGAACTTCTCTGCAACTGATAAGAAGAGCTCAAGGTACTTGTTCCTCCCCTCTGCCTTAGAGTCTAATATGTCAGGGAGGAAAGCAACAAAACAGATGGCAGCTGAACCACATTTTTCTTCCATCACATCCTACACGAAAAATTGCCAACAATTTTACAAATATTCCACACTGAGTCAACTTGTGGCTGGAAAGACAAATACTTACTGGTCCAGTCAGCTCAGTCACTTCAGGGGGTGATATGTTTGTCTCCAGCTGCTGCAGCGCGAATGATTCAATTGCTGAGGCAGATCTTGCACCCTCGTAGGGGAATGGGCTTTCTTTGTCAGCGCCAAACACCAAGATGGTGGGGAATCCTTGCACATTGAACCTGCTCATCAGAGACTGGACAAACCCCAACTCATTAGAAACCATATCATGATGCATGTAAGCAAAGTCCGAGCCCCTGATGCACAGTGCAGTAGTACTTTGTCACATCCCTCCCTATCCATGTGTAAAAAACAGCTAATCGCAGCATGTTTTCATTAGTCAAGGGAAAGATGTGGCCGCAGTATGGATAGGATCTCTTATTCAGAAAAGTAAAGAAGACAACCTTATAAACAGGTGCTCAGGCAAATGAACTCATCTGTCCACAAGGTATGTGTTTCACGTGCAAAGAAACCCCAACATAATAATATTGAATTTATACCACTCAACTAAATACATTATTTCTAGTTATACTAGAAGAAAAATAAGTGGTCATAAAAGTAAAATACTTGGAGAAACCAAGTCGACTCAACAAGGTCAAAATACAAGTAAATATCAAGGTGTGGTACATGATACCCACAAGACACAAAATTAACGATTCAGGGCCAACAATAGCTAGCAATTTTAAGCACAGGCGTGTATGATGACAAGAGACATGGGCCCACAAACATATCGAATCCAACAGATTCAACCTTTTGGAAGCATTTAACCAAAAATTTAGACAGACCTTAACCAGTAACCATCCAGTGTAGAGCTAAAGCTTGGTTGTGAGAAAAGTATGGTGAGTTGTGTTGATTATACACCAATTACTAAAATGAACCGAAGACATTAAATCCACATGACTCTTAATTCCAAAATTACCTTTTCTGTGTCACAATCAACCTGACCCAGCTTCACCTTCCCCTTCAAGTTCTTTGATGCTTTTTTCCACTCAGGAGCCAGATTCTTACAGTGTCCACACCTAAGAATGAAGAAATAGGATAGCGTTTATCTATAAAGCTAAAATAAAATACCAAATCAGAGATCAATATAGACTTTTTTGTACACACAAAAACACATTCATACAACTTATGCAAGAATCATTAGGTTTGTGTTCAATTTGTACACTTCAATCAATCGCACACCTAGATGAGAAAAAAGTGCCCTGATCTGTGGAGGCTATTTTTTCAAACTTTTGTTCTTTTCTTGTGATTGCCTTATGTTAGATGCATTTAAATTTTATAATATTGGCATCCCTAAAATCTTTAGTTTTCTTACTTTAGCTTGAGTAGAAACTTGAGGGATTTTGTGTCTCCCTCAACTGAATTCTAGAGCACATTTGCAAGCGAGTTCCTTACACCAGCTTCTAGCAAAACAAGTTTTACTCTCCCTTGAGTCCTTGACCTTTTAGTATGATGATAATCTTTCAATAGGGCTGTCAACTATCCGGAATTTATCCGAATCCGACTCCGTTTAACCGGATATTAATTCGAATAGGTATCCGGCGAATCGGATTCGGATATCTATTAGGGGTATCCGTTTATAAATGGAGCGGATACGGACAGTGGGCTATCCGCTCTGCTTACTATCCGAACCGATTAACTAAAGGTATATGAGTTTTGAATACCAAATCTACCCCCTTATATTTTTAAGGCTTTTAGGTTTTAGCTGTAAATCCTCAACCATAGGAGGGTATTTATGTAATTTCGTAACCTCTAATATATACCCAAAAAACCCTAAATCCCAAAAGTTGTCACTTCCTCTCGCCTCTCTCGCGGCTCGCATTCTCCTCTCACCTCCCTCGCCTCCTCCTCTCGCCTCTCGCAGTATTCGTGCGTTTTTTAGTTAGAGAAAGAGAGATATGAGGAGATGAGTTCATAGCTCGATTTAGCTACGAAGATGTTCAGAGCTCGATTTTTTGCAAATGGGTTTCTCTGGTTTTGCTAGTCATCGCTCATTCTGATTCAGTTCTAGCAAAAGATGGTATGTATTCTCTCTCTCTCTCTCTCTCTCTCTCTCTCTCTGTGTCTGTTCTTAGTTTTTCTTTACTCTCTGATCTCAAACCATCTTTGCATTTCTTTTGCTTTCAATCAATATATTCGACTACTATTGGGGGGATTTTATTTTCTGGGGTTTTCTTTTCTAGTTTCTATGGTTCTGATTAATTTATTGTTGAAAAATATGTTTAATAGTAGTTTATTTTGTTGTTTTAGTGGTTTATTTTTAGGGTTTTTGGAAATCCTTGATCCCAAACTGTTTCAAAGCACAACGTTTTCTTCTTCTTGAACCAAGAACAAACCCTAGTTCTCTGACATTCAAAACTGTAAGTTCACTGTATCCGAATTCGATTATTAATCGGATCGGATACGAATAATATCCGAATTCGGTTATTTAATCGAATTCGGTAATTCGAATTCACTATCCGCCGGATATCGGAGCAGATACGGATAGTAGATAGAATTAATCGGAGCGGATATGGATATAGCACTATCTGCTTCAAATCCGCTCAATAATAAAATGTATCAACACATGAACAATTACCCAAACGAGTATCTGATGCCCCACTGAAGTATTGTACTTTATAGGCATTTATCATATATGGACATAGACATATCAATCAGTCAACTGCTAATTAAAAACAGATATCCCCCAATCATCAGAAGAATGCCAGAGAAACCATCTACGATCATTATCAATGAGAAACCCTTACCAGGGTGCAAAGAACTCCACGATCCAAAGTTCTTTACTTTTAAGCACCAATTCATCAAAATTGCGAGAATTCAATTCTACTGATGCACTTGGTTCGGATTTCTCACTTGATCCTCCTGCTGCTTTTCCATCCAAACGTTCCTTCAGAAGTGCCTTAATCTGTAGACAGCTGAAGCATTTTGGTAAGTTTACATCTAATGACATGTGAATGAGAAGGCTAAGCATGAGCACCGAAATAGGGATGGGAGAAAGAAGATCCTCACTACTTGATCAATTGGTAAATAACTTTATATAGCCATGCCCATGATAGAGAGTGGGATCGACAGAGTCTCACTGAGGAGTTGATGTAGAGAGACTACGTATACATACCCCTCAGATGAAAACTACATTGTCATCATTCACTGCCGTGGAATAAAGCTCTCTACACAAGTTTGGTTTTAAGTAATTTTACTTTGAGTAGCTGTAAATATTCATAAATATCTGGCCTCAAGAATTGTGACAGTTTTTCAATATTTAATATACAAGCAGTTTGGTGTATGATATTTATTAGAAATTGATCCTAATCTTTAATTTTACTTTTCCCTTATATGTATGTTTTGATAAGTAAATTTCTTGATAACTAAATAACATTGTAGGAAGATCTACACTGGAATTTTCAAGTTCCACTTGTGTGTTACTACAAACCTGCTGGAGTGCAAATTCTGCAATGGGTTTGACATCCCTTGCTCCTTGGTAATCTACTGGAGGCTTGCCAGGTAAAAACACCTTTATTGTTGGGAATCCTCTTATCCCATATTCCTGTATAAAGCAGAAGATGCAGCATTAAAGGTAATGAACGACATGGTGGAACAATCAACAATCATCTCAGCACGAGTTCCAAGTGGAACCCTAATTGGCACAAGAAAAAATTGTAGAACATGAAAACTTCAAACCAAGCAATACAAAACAAGTACCATATTCCATACAGTTATACTTTTACATGGAACGAGGGAAATGAAATCTTCATATGATAAACAATGTGATAGCCCCAAGGCCATCATTCTATAGTGACCCATGTTTTTTTTCTTTCTTTTTTGTTGATCGGTAACAGGGGCGGAGCCAGGTGGGGCCTGTGGGGTCACGTGCCCACTGAACTTTTGAAAAATTAAGTTTTATATTATTTTTTTAGGGTATTGCCATGGGAATGGGACAGGTACCCCCCTAACCTTTGAAGAAAAAGTATATGTTGTGTTGGGATCATATTCAATCGCCATTGAACTCTCCGTGAGTTCAATCGCACCCATAGGTCAACATGTGTCCCTTTTAACCCCCATTAACTATCAACAATTTAACCTTTGTTTTTAGAAAAAAAAAATAACTCTAAGGGTTAAAAAGTTCTTAACCAGTGTTAAAAGGGGGTTATGTGAGTGCGGTTGAATTGTCCAAGTTCATTCGCAATTGGAAAGGATCCGGACTCTAATTTATTTATACTAAGTTGTGTAATACTTCAATATAAGGCGCAAAAACACATCAATACATTTGAACCTAACCATTTTAATCAAATAATTCTTTTGAACCGTTCCAACGCCTTCATTGACCAAATTTAATTGGGTGGTTAAGGCTTTCAAACCAAATTGAATGGGTGCAGTCCGACTAGTGGCACGTCAATTGGTTGTCCTAGATCATCGCGAGGTTATATCATCACATTGTTTCTGTATATCAATTCATGAAAGCATAAGACAATGAAGAATAAAAAAATAGAAATACATTAAACCTAAAAATTCTAGGGCCAAAAATGGGAAAAGGATAGATTAAAGTTCCATGCTGTCATTGCATCATCATCAATCCAGAATCTTATGTTTCTTGATTAAAAGAGAAAACAATTAAAAACAGCTACCCTTAAATTCAAACCAAATTCTTTTGGTGGAAAGCATATCTGCAGTAGAGATCAAATTCTTTATACCAACCTGAGCAAGCGACTTATGAGCATCAGCGTCAAGAGCTGCTATAGTAGCAACACCCTTTAAGACAGTAGCTGCCTTCTCCCATGTGGGGGTCAAAGATTGACAGTGACCACACCAAGGTGCAAAGAACTCAACCAGAACAACTCCATTCGAGTTTAGAACCTGTCCATCCCCAAATTATCAATTACTAAGCAGCTTGTCCTAAAAATTTACGTTCTCATATTTCAAACAAAATAAAGTAACCAAACAGCTAAACTAACCAAAACAACTGAAAAAAAAAAAAAAAGTATAAAAACAGATGAAAAACGAAAAATTCCTGTTTTCTCAGAAAATTAATAAAACCCATTTGAAAGATTATGGCCAGATCAAAGATATAGGCCACCAAACGCACGGTCTCACATTAGCAATTACAAAGAAACACCCAAGAACAGAACTCTTACACCAGAACCTAGCTAGATCCAAAATCTGAATAAGCGAATACCCATTACATGGAAATTCAGTGAAATTGAAAATAAAAGTCGTTTTCCTCTGATGGGTATCGATTTTTCTGGTTCTTTTATCGAAATTATTGCAAAATATTCCTGTAAAAGATGATTAAAATATACAAAAAAAAACCAAAGGGAAGGGAGGATCCATTACCTTGGACTTGAAGTTGGATGGATTTAGCTGGACTACAGGAGACGATGGTCCGTAAAGGGCAGTCACGCTTGTACCAAGGAAGAGGAAGACGAATAATAGAAGAACCATGATGAGTGACGATGTCGATCGAACCATTCTCCCCCTTTCTTTACTCTCTCAGATCAACCTTCTCGTTCCAGCGCAAGAAATATATTTCTACAGTTTGCTTGGGCTTATTTCCCCGAGCGAGGCCCGTCAGATGAGCAAAAGACACGTATTATAACCAATGAGAAGCATCCACCTGTAAGTTCTAGAATAATGGGCCTGCGATGGGGATGGGGATGGGCTTGGGCATATAATCTTAGGGCCCGTTTGGCATACTCCCAAGGAACAATTTTCTATTCCGAGGGAATAAAGAATTGTTCTCATGTCAAACGGGCCCTTAGCCTATGGGCTGCATTTACAAGATGAATCCCAACTGTTGACAGGCCCATCTTGCACCAATGGTGGTGTGTAGCCTCTCTTAAGTGAGAGGTTTTGGGATCTATTTCCCGGACGATGAGTTGCAAGAGCTTCAATCCATAAGTTAACCACTATAACCGTAGGTAAATGATATCCCCAAGCCAAAAACAAATAGACAATGTTATTTTAGTTACACTATGTGTGGCTATACATGATTGGATTATACAATCAAATCATACTTATAATGATGATGGGTCTACTGTATACATCTCACTAGATGGGTCCAACTAGGAGATCTTCTGGACCAAAAAGAGAATCAATTGAAAGAATAGAGAGAATCTAAAGATCATACCTTAAATCTCTTAGGGTGCGTTTAGATTTGTGGAATTGGATTTAACCCAATGAATTAAATTCCGTGGAATTGAATTCTACGAAATTTAATTCCATAGAAATCACAACTCTATCATTTGGATGAAATCATAGAATTTGAGACAATTAAATGATTGTTAGTTCTTCTCTCTTGTTTTCTTGAATCCGGATTCTTGAGTCTAGATAATCTATGGTGATTACTAACCCCAATGAAAAGTAAGGGGCAGTTACAATTTTTATGTTTTTATCACTCTGTTATTTGTATTCTTTAATAAAAGGAAATTTTATTTTCCTCTTCTTTACAACTCGATTAATGTTGCACTACACCATAGCTATACACAAAGCTTCTACTTGGTGTATAGTTCGTTGCTTCTCGATCCTTTTGCTTTAACTTACTCGCAACAAATTCAACATCAAGCTCTTGTCCAGTCTGTGCTTCACCTTGTTCAGGCCGAACTTCCTATATCAATGGCTTCATTCTCCTTCGCCACTATAATCTAGTACAACAAAGTAGATTTTGTTCTCCTTCAACCCTATAAACAGAACAATGAAGGGTTTCTTTCTACTTAACAGAAAGATCTAGATCGTACGGGTTTGAAAATCAATCCTTACCTTATCGTTTCCTTCTTTGGAAAGCCTTCATTGCCCTTCAATCATCCTTTAAAATTGCTAGATCTAGCCCCATTCACAACATCCATAGAGAGAATAGGGGAAAATCGTCGGAGGGCAAAGGAAGAAGTAGAATGAAAGAAAAAATATATGTTACTTAGGTGGCGTTTGGATAGACTTCCCAGAGAAGAAAAATATTTTCTTAGGAGTTACTTCGAAAGAAATAATTTCTAAGGAAGTCTAACAAAGTCATTTGGTTGATAAAATAGCGTTTGATTTGCACATTTTAAAAGTGACTTCTAAAAAGTCAAAAGTTAAATTTGTGCTTGGTTTGCACTTATGAGATATTATTTTTAAAGGTGTTTTTTTTTGGAGCGGATATCATTTACCTACGGTTAGTGGTTAGTAATTAGCTTGATGATTGGAGTTATTGCAACTCATCACTCATGGGATTAGACCTCGACAAGGGCAGAGCTAAGATTCTCTTGCAAGGGGGGCTAACAATGGGGTTCAGGTGGCGTAGCCCCTGTGGTTAAAATTTACAATCCCTTTAAGGTTAATTTTTAATATTTTTTAAAACCTGGATTGTATTGTTGAACCCCAAGAGTTGGTAAATTTTAACCACAATTTATAGATGAACCCAAGGATTAGTGAATCTTAACCACAATTAATAGAGGTTAAAATGGATGTGTTGTGGGTGCGATTGAACTCTATCCGACTTCAATTGCAATTGATTGTATTTTTTTTCAAGAAGTGACTTCAATTGCAATTGATTGTAGTTGTTTTCAAGAAGTGACTTCAATTGCGATTGAACTCTATCTGACTTCAACACACTATTGACTTCAATTACAAATCCTTGTGGTGGAGGTGCGTCTCGGCTCTCCTTTTCTTGCCACGTGTCCCTCTTTTGACTCCATTTAATCGTAGTCAAGATTCAGTCACCCCTAAGGTTTACACATGTACCCTTAGTTTTTAGTAAAATAAAATAAAAAAATTTAATCACAAGGTTAAAAAAACTTTAACCCAAGTTCATGTTGAGTTGAAGGGGTGGCTATGTGAGAGCGAGGAGTGATAGTTCCCTCCACGTCGAGAGAACTATTGCTTTTATATATAGGGTAATAATAGATGGAAAATAATCACCTCCTCGGTCGGTGATGCGAGGAGGGGCATTTTGGGTCCCCTTTTACATGCCATGTGTCCTCCTTTAAACTCTCTTTAATTGTGGTTAAGGTTCACTAACCCTTAGGGTTCACCCATCTACCCTTTGTTAAAAAAAAAAAAAAATTAACTATAGGGTTAAAAATTAACTTGAGTTCACGGCAGGGCACCTTTGTCTACTTTATTATGATTAAAGTACTTTTTTCGAAAAAGGTAGACAAGTGGTTGGTAGGCAGTGAGAGTATGAGTTGAATGAGAGTAGGGCTAGGATTTCTCTATAGATTATATACACAAAGTGGGGAATGACGAAATGGTGTAGAGTAGATATCAATTGATACGATCATTCCAAATCAAATCACCGTTAACTTCCAGCCAACTTCCCGCCGAAGTCTATGTCTGGACTTCCCCGGGAAGCAACAAGAACCTGCTTTTTGGGGAAGTCAATATTCTGACTTCCGCTGACTTTTTCTTTTTTCGGGAAGTCAAAATTACATTGGTAAACCAAACACCCTAAAACCTGACTTTTGACTTCCCCATACCTAGAAGTTGTAGAAGTCAGTAGGGGAAGTCTATCCAAACGCCACTTTAGTTACCTACCCGACCGTTCGTGGAGTCGTTTTTATGACGAGGACAATCGAGGGTTGAAGGAGAACCAATTGAGAGGGTGAAAGATAATGGAGAGAAATCGACAGCTTCTCTTTTAATGAATCTCACAATACCGTGGATTTATTAAATAAGGCCTATCCACAACGGAATTGAATTCCATTAATTTTGCTTCAAAATAACTGTTTCAATTCCCTATGGAATTGAAAATTTCTAATTTCATCCTCTGTATAATGCACCCAAACGATAGAATTAGAATCGTGGGATGGAGTTGACAATTCCATCCCCCAATTCCATAAATCTAAACACACATTGATCTTTTATTCAAAAATTGTAATCACGGGAGAATATTCAAAAACCTATAATCTTTTATTATAATTCATGACCAGGAAAAAGTTACAACAAAAAGAAAAGTTTAAATAGGTATAAACTCTAATTGCTTAAAGATTAAAATATCCATACTAATAAAAAGATTAAATAACATAATACTAATAAATTGTTTCTTCCCTAACTAGAAATCATGTATTTGATCTTTTAAAACTATGATAAATCATACTAAATCGATCCATAAGCACATCTTCCCAATGTGAGATCTTTTGTATGATCTATGTGTACATATAAGGTCTTCAATACCCTTAACTTATCCCTTCAAAGTGACATGAGTATCTTGTGTACATATAAGGTCTTCAATACCCCTAACTTATCGATTCAAAGTGACATGAGTATCTTCTTTTCTTCATCCGCCTCTAGTAAACCTGAAATTTATTGAAATTCTGGATGTCCGCATCTGGATTTACACCGGAAATTTCAAGTTTCACATGTGTGTTATTACGAA
The DNA here is from genome assembly GCA_015143295.1 of Tetracentron sinense. Classification (NCBI taxonomy): domain Eukaryota; kingdom Viridiplantae; phylum Streptophyta; class Magnoliopsida; order Trochodendrales; family Trochodendraceae; genus Tetracentron; species Tetracentron sinense. Next base: position 67,136 of record JABCRI010000496.1, read on the forward strand.
CTCGCTGGAGTACAAATTCTGAAATGGATTTGACATCCCTTGCTCCATAGTAATGTACTGGAGGCTTGCCAGGTAAAAACAGCATCATCGTTGGGAATCCTTGTATCTTATATTCCTGCATAAAGTAAAAGATGTAGCATTAAAGGTAACCAACGACATGGCGGAACAATCACCTAAGCATGAGTTCCAACTGAAACCCTAATTGGTACATGAAAAAAAAATTGTAGAACATGAAAACTTCAAACCAAGCAACACAAAAACAAGTCCCATAATCCTTACAGTTATACTTTTACATGGATTGATGGAAATGAAATCTTCATATGATAAACAATGTGATAGCCCAAGGGCAGTCATTCTATACTGACCCATGTTTTTTTCTTTATTTTCTTGTTAATGGGTTATGACCCAGCTTTTCTTCCACATACAAGGTAAACGAGTTCAAAGATGCAGACTGTCAATATAACAACTATATAAGGCACAAAATTATGGACTGCCTCTTATTCAATATAAGGCGTTGAATGGGTGCAATCCAACTAGTGTGGCACCTCGATTGGTTGCCCTAGATCAACGCAAGGGTATCAAATCACATAGTTTCATTGTTTTAAAACCCGGACCAATCCGTCTGATTGGACCAATTGACCCGTGAACTGGGACCCTCAACGGATTGGGTTGAACTCTCAATAGGCCGAATGTCTAACCCGGATTGACTCACTTAAAACCGTCTAACCCGTCATGACCCAATTGACCTAGATGGTTTTCATGGAAAAAGCCTAACTTTTACTTATCAATTCTAAAATTTTAGGGGCCTCTTATTCCAACTAAAATACTAATTACCAAATACAATATATATTAAAACAAAAATAGAATTTTAACCCTTGAGAAAAATGAAAGTCTATATAAAAAAGTGGAGAGGAGTTTATAGATAAAGAAGGAACGCAAGCCAAAGTGAGGATAAAAACATAGACTTCTTTTCATTGATTTTAGGGGTTTATATATATTCTCTATTTTTTCTTGGATAATAACGCCAAACTTCAACATTTTTCTTTTTATTTTATTTCTTAATATTTGGGTGTGAATATGAGATTTTTTTTTTTCATTTTATCAGATATTTTTGATGTACTTGAATTGATTATAGTAGGACAATACAAATTTTACCAAGTATTCGGGTAAAAATGTCAAGGGTAGTAGTGTAGGTGCTATTTTTTAATTATTATGTTAATATTAACTATTTTATGCATCACTTAGACGTCATTGGGTCAACCCGGATTAACCCAATGGTCCAACCGTTTTAGACCGACCCGCCCCTGACCGGGTCAGTGTCCGGGTGTGTATTTTAAAACATTGCATTGTTTCTCTGTATATGAATTCATGAAAGTATATGACAATGAAGAATAAAAAAAAATAGAAATTAAACTGATACATTAAACCTACAAATTGTAGTGCCAAAAGTGGGAAAAGGATAAATTAAAGTTTCATGCTATCATTGCATCATCATCAATCAGTTCAGAATCTTATGTTTCTTGATATTTTTTATTAAAAGAGAGAACAAATTAAAAACAGCTACCCTTAAATTCAAACCAAACGCATGTGATGGAAAGAATATCTGCAGTAGAGATCAAGTTCTTTATACCAACCTCGGCAAGCAACGTATGAGCTTCAACATCAACAGCTGCTACAGTAGCAACACCCTTCAAGACGGTGGCTGCCTCCTCCCATGTGGGGGCCAAAATTTGACAGTGACGACACCAAGGTACAAAGAACTCAACCAGAACAACTTCATTCGAGTTTAGAACCTGTACTCATCCCCAATTTCTCAATTACTAAGCAGTTTGTCCTAGAAATTAATATTTTTTCTCATATTTCAATCTAAAGTGAAGTAGCCAAACAGCTGAAGATTAGACTTTGCTAGTGAGTCCGTGTAGGGCCTAGACCGTCCCGGCCAGCATCGCAACACTGTAAAAAAAAACAAGGGTTTTTCAAAAAACTCTGTGCTGGAGACAGTCTCATAAGCATTATCCTTGAAGATTAGGACTTTACTAGTGAGACCGTCTAGGGCCGAGACCGTCCTGGACCAACAGTGTAAAAAGCATGGGTTCTCGTCGGGACTGTCTCAGAAGCTTGAAGATTAGGACTTTGCTAGTGAGACCGTCCCGCCAGCACGGCAACACAGGCCAGGGCGATCTTGCAGTATCAGATGACGTGAAGCTCTTCAATCACCACACTCTCACTTGCTCATGACTTACAAATAGGTATAATGTAAAGACAACTAGTATTTAGAAGTTTCTATTATCGCTAAAACCAAAAGCACAGTCGCACATTAGCAATTACAAAGAAAAACCCAAGAACAGAACTCTTACACCAGAACCTAGATAGATCCAAAATCTGAATAAGCGAATATCTATTACATGGAAATTCAGTGAATTTGAAAATATCAGTAGTTTTCGTCTAATGGGTATCGATTTTTGTAGTTCTTTTGTCGAAATTATTGCAAAATATTCATGTAGAGATGATTAAAAGAAACAAAAAACCAAAGGGATCTGAAGGGAGAATCCATTACCTTGGCCTTGAAGTTGGATGGATCTAGCTGGACAACAGGAGACGATGATTCGTAAAGCGCACTGAAGCTTGTACCAAGGTGGAGGAAGACTAATAATAGAAGAGCCATGAGCAGCGAAGATGACGATCGAACCATTCTCTCTCTCTCTCTCTCTTTCAGTTTCTTTCGCAAAAGAAAAAACAAATCAGCCTAGCTACAGGAATTCACAGAATCAACTGTTCTCAGATAAACGTACATGGGTTCTGGTGTTTTCAATATATATATTTACTCACTCGTTATCATAGTTTGAGAAGAGTTCTTATCTAAATACAGTTTGGAGAAAATAGGACTCTTTCGATACTCTCAAGGAGTCCGAACGGTATCGAAAATAGGACTCTTTCGATACTTTTCACAGCCCTCACTTGTTTCAGGGCAAGAAATATATTTCTATAATTTTCTTGGGCTTTCTTCTCCCTTGGCGAGGCCCGTCAGAGGAGCAAAAGGCACGTATTGTAACCAATGTGAAGCATACACGTGTGAAAACGCGTAAGTTCTATAGTGGTGGGCCTCGGCTGGGCTTGGGCCTAGAACTTAGACTATGGGCTGGCAATAGCGTGTGAGATACAAGACAAAACGAGGAATATGCGCCCGTCTTTAGCGCCTCTATACAAGTCCAAAATGCAATGGGATTTGGTCTGGCCATAGCCAGACCAAAACCGTATTGCCCTCATCCCACAGATCGATACGTGTCCCTTTACACTTCTTAACTGTGGTTAGGATACTAACCCATAGGATTCAACCATGCAATCTTAGTTTTTAGAAGAAAATATTAAAATTCGTTAACTAAGGTTCAAAGGGCAGTTAAAGATGCTCTGTGAGTGGGCCAGACGGTTTTGGTCTGGTGAGGGCCAGACCAAATCCAATTCCGTCCAAAACAAGAAGAAGCTCTGTAACATAGGGAGAGAGAAGAGAGAGAGAGAGAGAGAGAGGGGTAATGGCGACTTCTCTCTCAACCACGTTCTTTGCAATCTCAGTATCGTCCTGTTCGTCCTTTGAAACGAGAAATTGCAGAAACTCGGCTTCCTTCTACTCACGAAACCCTATTATCTATAATCCTCTCTCTTCTTCCTCTTCTTTTCCTTGCTCTTCACATCGATTGCTTTCGAGGTAACTTATTTTTGTTTTTTGGGTTCTTCTTAAGCTTTCATTTTTCCTTAAAATTGCGGAAATTTGAGTTTACGACCTTGAATATTTCTGTTGTAATCTTGGGATATTGAAGGAAAAAATTTGAAATTTTGGGTGTTTTGTTAGGAATTTGCATATTACTAGTTATCTAGCTTGAATTCGTAAGAAATTAGGTGTTATTGTTTTTATTCTCTTTATCCTGCGATGAGAAATGGTACAATTAAGTAAACAGTTGGTAAATTTCAGCATGTTGAAAGGGAGATCTTGGATCAATGGTTATTGTGTTTGAAATTTTATTTTATTTTTTTTTAATTTTCATTATCTTGTGTGTAGAAAGTTGTATAGAATCCAAGCAACAATTTTGCAAGATAACGAGGAGAAAGTAGCTGTGGAGGATTCGTTCCAACCAAAGAGTTTTCCGGATAATGAGGGAAAAGGAATTAGTGTGGATCCGTTGGAGAGTACGTCCTCCAGTGTGTTGGAGAGATGGACCATTAAGGTTGAACAATCTGTGAATATCTTTCTCACGGTAAATGTTTTTTTTCTCTCTTTCCTCTCTCTTTTTCCTATCGAATTCATAGTAGCTCCACTACCCATCTGGTGAAATGAAATTGTGTGTAATGTGTTTCCAATTTCCACCTTTATCTCATAAATATAAAGTCCAATGAACCATATTAGATAGAGTTCATTTAAACAATTGAACTAGAAACTTGACATTGCCCCTAACTGCTAGTTCGATAGATGATGTTCTCCCTAACATTTGGGTAGAAAGAGTTATTTCAAATGTCTTTTTTTTCCTCCTTTTTTCAGTTTCTACATTTTTTTGGTTTATTAAGTATAGTCTGTAAAATAACTTTAATTCTGTAGTGTTATAACTTGAGATTTTGAACTATTATGATGGAAATACTTTATACTAAATCTTTTCTGGCTCAAGCTTTTACCGTCTAATTATTTGAAATTCTTTCGATAATTGCAGGACTCTGTTATAAAGATACTTGATACCTTGTACCATGACCGCCACTATGCGAGGTTTTTTGTTCTAGAAACCATCGCAAGAGTTCCTTATTTCGGTAAATGCTACAAGTTTGTCTTTTGTTTTGGTCTTTGAGTGGGGGCTTTTTGGTCTATGTTAAGAACCGCTGTAGTAAATTCAACAATGGGTGGAATAGGGGAGGGCCTTTGAATGATTACTTTATTTTATTTTTTGATTGGTAAAGATGGATCAATATGTAATAGCCTAAAAAAAATGCACAAGCAAAGTTCATTGAATAGGTGAACAAGAAGAGAATATATTGGAGAAAATAGAAAGAAAACTACTTTTAACCGAGAAAAGGAAGACTATACTAGCTCATCACAATTTCTAGTTTTTGAAAAAAGGTGGACATTTGAACGATTATCAATTTTTACTATTGAGTACAGTGTAATTCATGGAAGGGTATATTCAAGTTATCATTTTATTGAATGATGCAAGGAATAACTATAAGAGAACTTGAAATATATCTTCAAAAACTTGCCCGTCTGTATTTTGTGCGTTGTATCGTATCAACATCATGTGCGCTAACTTTGAAATGGCTTTGTTCTTATGTCAGCCTTTATGTCCGTTCTCCACATGTATGAGAGTTTTGGTTGGTGGAGACGAGCAGATTATTTGAAAGTGCATTTTGCTGAAAGTTGGAACGAGATGCACCATCTGCTTATCATGGAGGTCACATTCCTTATTTAAGCTTCTCTCCAGTTCCCATGTTTACATGCTTCTCATTTCCTGTTTCTTAGTATATTTATTATTTCATATATTATTTTTATCAATAATCAATATATATATAAATTAGATAGAAAGGCGAAGAAGTACGGCAAGATAGAGTTTACTAGGGTGTAAACTCAAGAAGACAGCAAAATAGCGGAAAAAAAGGGCAAACAATTGGAGCCCCAGTTGGAAAGATGGAAGAAGGATTGGCTTTCAACCCAAGACCTCCCCCACATCTTCCCCATCTTGCCTAATGAAACACAACTCCATAACTAGCAAACGGATACGATACCATATACTGAGAGAGGAAGAATGAGAGTTCTCAAAAACTCTTTCATTCCTCTCTTTCCATAAAGACCATGTTATAGCACCTCAAAGAACTGGCCATATTGCTTTTCGCGCCCCATTTTCACCAAAAACCAGCAGGATAAGAAGTTTTGGAAGGAGGAAGGACAAACACTCCACGCCTACTCGGGAGAGGAAAAAACCCTCACACTTCATTCGGGATAGGGCAATGCAAAAGTAGATGGTCCACCAATTCTTCCGCTTAGAGACACATGAAACAACTATTAGCCATCCTCTATCCTCTACTTTTCAAATGATCAGAAGTCAGAATTTTATTTAAGGATGCATTCCAAAGGAAAAATAGATACCTTAGACGAAATACCTGGATTCCAAACCAACCTTTGAGGAAAAGAGTAGGAAGGTATTGACTCTAAAGATTGTAAAAGTGATCAAACTGAGAATCATCAATTGTTGCCTCTAGACCAAACTCTAACATCTCTACCCTGAGTCCACACATGAGAAGAATCTAGGCGCTCTGAGGGCCTATTCTCAGGACCTCTACTTCCTAATCATTAAAATCACGCCTCAACTTTGGACACTACACCACTCTAACATCACTCATCTAGAAATAGCCCCCTACTAAGACATCCCTATCCTTAGCTAGAACTAGAAGGAAGATACTTCCAAATTCATCTAGGAGTTTTTTTGAACTACACCATACATCCTTCTAGAATCTTACTACGGACCCACAACCCATGACCACCACTTCCCAGTTATTTCATTTTGGTTATGTATTATAACCACCACAGAATATTACATTGTAAGAAGTTTGTAGTTAGTACAGTACAGCCAATGTGACCGCAATATTTTTTGATGACTGGAATCGAAGGTTCTTATTATTATCTTTTAGAGCATCCTCTATTTATTTTTTGTTAGCATCCCTGATTCCAGTTCCATTTACCCTGAAAATTTGCAAACATTATGTATTGTGTTTTTATTGCAGGAACTGGGCGGGAATGCTTGGTGGTTCGACAGGTTTCTTGCTCAACACATCGCGGTCTTCTATTATTTCATGACAGTCTTTATGTATATAGTAAGCCCTAGAATGGCATGTAAGTATGAGTATCTGGTTCCCCTCTTATAGTAAATATTCTGGTTTTATCTCTTTCCCGTGTAGTATTATACTTGACAGCCCTCTTATCCTGAAGAGATCTGGAAACTTTTGTTTAAAGGATACTTTACCACACAAAACCTCTAGGAGGGATATTAAAGAGAGAAAAAAGTCCTCTAAGAAGAAGCATTTTGGTCATCATGTCTCCTAAATTTAATCCTCAATAAATAGTTTGGATTCATTTTTTAAACTAGCATATGATTCCATGCAGAACATGCTCAGTGGAAAATGTTAGAGTAATCTAGTATATGAATCATCCCGACAATACCTAAAATGTTTCATATAATCTAAGTGGGTCCTATTTTTAAATTATATATTTCACCCAATGTCGACCAGACCATTTCCTCTTTGAAATTGTTGGAAGCATCAGTTATACATTATAAGTTGAAAAAAAATGCCTCAGATTGCTAAACCTTCTTTCTTGCCACTTGCCTTCTCTAAATTGTATTACAATATTGGGTATGGTTTTCCAATGTCACTTCACTGGAAAGGGCATTGGATACCTTCCTTGAAACAAATGGCCCTCTAAAAGGCAATTGTGAAGACTCAACTTATGTGTTCGCGGATTTTCGGGCTACCTTCATAGATGAGAACACATTGGATGTCACCTTTTCACAATGGTGGGAATTGCTGGAGTGTCTACCATGTATGCTCGAAGATAGAAATGAGGTTTCTCATGTATGGTGTACTACGTAGCATTCATCCTTAGATGTTTATATGCTCATATACATGTCTTTATTTTCATTATTTGTGCAGATCATTTTTCTGAATGTGTAGAGATGCATGCTTTTGCAACTTATGACAAGTTTATCAAGGTCCAAGGGGGTAAGAGATCCAACTGTTGACCCCATTATTTTAGTTACACTGTGTAGCTATATATTATTGGATTATACCATCAAATCTTACTTATAACCTAGGAAGCACGGATACTTTGAAAATGGAAACATATCGTATCGCCGTATCGGATACGGCATTTCTAAGGTAAAACTTAGCTGTTTTCATAATTTCTGCCGTATCGCCCGTATCGCCGTATCTAAGTATCGCCGTATCCGTGCTTCCTAGCTTATAACGCTGATGAGTCTACTGTACACGTCTCACATACAGTGGGGCTCTGACCATCTTATTGGTGGTCCCCACCTAGGAGATCTCTTAAGTTGTAAAAGAATCCAATTGGATGATCCTAACCATTGAAGATATGGATTTTCTTTATTTTGTTTGAGTGCAACTGCCGTGATTCAGATATGCCCTGCTAATGGAAATAATATGTTGTCCTTTCATTCCGTTTGTAGATGAGTTGGAAAAAATGCCTGCCCCTGAGGTTGCTGTGAAATACTACACTGAAGGTGACTTGTACTTGTTTGGTGAGTCCATTATTGATACCTATGGTTCTTAGTCTTCTGCCTTCTATCTATTTTTACAATTCTTTTGCATTTCCTCCCAGATGAATTTCAAACTTCCAGAGCTCCCCAATCTCGAAGGCCAAAAATAGGTAAAAAATCAAACCCCGACTTTGTGTTTGTGGTTGGTCTGTCTGTACCTTAGTTGCTTTGTTTGTAGTTCAGTTGGCTCTTCATAGTATGTATCTCTCTCTACATGCTTTATGGAATTTAACAGGCCTAAATTTCATGAACTGTTGTTATTGAAACACTTTTTGGAGTTTGCATCATTTGGTGTTTATTCAACTAGAGATATTCAAGGTTCTGTTGAGTTGCCATGAATACAGTCCCCAATTACACCGCCATGCACATCACATCTCACAAACATGTTGGAGGGAGTGGGAAAGTACCACTAGGAGATCTTCTAGATCAAAAAGTGATCTGTCCAATCATTGGTTCTCAGAGTTCTCATATGGATTTTCTTTTTTCATGGAAATTATTGAAACAACCTTGGCTTCAAATTACTAAATGACTGCATGCTTTGTAGTAATCTCTGTTTGTATGACCATCAGGAATCTTTAATTCTCTGGAGAGGTTAAAGGAAGCAGATTGATTGAAATGCTCCTTGTTTTTTTTCTTCTTCAGAGAATTTGTATGATGTGTTTCTGAACATCAGAGATGATGAAGCAGAACACTGCAAGACGATGAAGGCCTGCCAAACTCATGGGAACCTCCGATCTCCTCACTCATATTCAGAGGATGCCTTTGAAGATTCGGGCTGCATCCTGCCACAAGCAGATTGTGAAGGTATTGTTGATTGTATAAAAAAATCTGTAACATCTCCTCAAGGGAAAGCAAACTAAAATGAAAAAAAAAAAAGAGAAAATAACAAGTATCAAGTATAGTACACAAGTTATGAATAGAAACAATATTGATTCAATACAAGTTGTTGGTTGTTCAGTTGAAGTGTCTTCCGATTTAGTTCATTTAAACAAATTCTTGATCTCACAGTTGAAGTGTTTTTGGTAGTGAAGATAAACATTCCATCCTTCCTCATAAAATTAGGGACACGATTTTTGTCTATCAGGAATCAGGAATAAGATTGTGATTTTTTTGTTCTTTTTTCGTTTGTGTGTGTGTGATGGCTAAGTTCTGCTTTGCATCAGTGTTTCATTGTGAATTAGACATGATTGACAGCATAGTCATTGAGCTCTTCCCCTTGTGAGCAATATTGCTCTCCAGCAAGGCGAAGCCAGAAAAGAAAGATTCTAGCCAGCACTTGTCGATGAAATTCCTTGATTGGCTCTTCCCAGTGATTCCTTATAAAATAAGGGGACGTGAATATCTTTCTATTAGGAATAAGAATGTCTAGTTAGGCCCTTTTGGAGTGAGTGTATGGATTTACTCTTATGGCACCTCAGCGGGTACCCTAGGAACAGATAGATTCCACATTGCATCAATGTCTAATTGTGAATTGGGCATTAATTAATTGAAAAGAGTAGAAGTTTAATGTTTGTTTGTCATCATGGATGAGAAGGTGCTGTACCTTGCCTGTGATGATAGGGGAAAGGCTTCCTGTTTGTCCCTCTATCCTCACCAGTTTTGTTCTTATATATGATAGATGTGCCCACCATCTGATTCAGTATAGAAGGTGGTAGAGACAAGATGCTGCACTAGCCTCTAAGAACTTGACATTTGCTTTCAGTAATGCCTGGTTTAACCAATTTAAATGCAGGTAAAATTACTAAGTAGACGCTATTTAAAGTTATATTAATTTTGATTCACTTCCTATTCTTGTTTTCATTCTCAAAACCACCCCATATTAGAATGAACGGATCTGTTTTCTTTAAAATAAAGGGGTCTAATTTCCCCTTCGAAAAAAAAAAAATGGGTGCCAATAGTTTCTCTTTGTTCTGCTGAGTTACTGTTTTGTATTGGGTTTCTTCTCTCTTCTGTGCATGAATTGGCTGGGATGTGATAACCCTGGGAAGTTTTAGGGACTGTTTTGATGACGTGAGGAGAGCTTGCATGTACTCTTTTTGTTTACTGAAATGGTAACGTTAACATTTGGATTTAATGTCTGTATATACGTTCAATGTCTCCTTTTTGCTATTCTACAATTTGTCCATGAATAATACAAAACAGCCAAACTAACCTTTAGCAACTCTCTCACTCAACAAAATGGTAGAACATCTCACTAAAGCTGCAAGAAGTTATAAAAAGCAAGAAAAACAGGGGAAAAGAGGCCTCTCTCTCTCTCTCTCTCTCTCTCTCTCTCTCTATATATATATATATATATATATACAAATTATAAGATGAAACCGACGTGGACAGCATGAAATAAGCATCTCAACAAGCTTTCACATATCACATGTGATTCCCTTCTAACCTCCGGACTATTTCAACAAATTGCATTACCACAACCATTAGAGATAAAGAGGGATACATAGAGCGGGAGAGTAGTAATCATGGGTAACAGAGGACAGAAGGCAACGAAGATAGAGAAGCTCATCAAATATGGTCGAAAATTGAAGAAGATGATCACTTCCCTTAGAAGGAGCACCACCGATCGAGCAGTCTCATTTTCCCCTCCTTGCGCCATTCACTGTGATGACCTCTTCCGGCCTTCAGAGAAGAAGTACAAGGTGGGTTGCAGTAAATATGATGATACTGACCCAGTCATGGCTGCCTATATCATGGCACAAAATCACTTCAGTCTTAGGCCAAACTTCTACATCTAATAGAGATTCCTCTTACTAGTAGTAGTAGACTAGTAGGTTGTTGTACTTCCTGTCTTCTTAGAAGAGAAAGTTGAGAGAAGGAGATGATGTTTGATCCAAGAACTGGTTCTGTTTTTCATTATCAAATCTATGCATATATTGTACCCATCAAATCTTTCCCAGACTAGTTTTAACTCGGCCGGAATAAGAAGCTGGCTGAAGCTAACCCAGCACAGATCTGGTCTCAGGAACCCAGTTCTGAATGAACAACCAATTCCATGCACACAGGTTTTGTGGTTGTCCAACTGGGGATTGTCCGGGTCAAGTGGTAGAAGTGCGGGGCGGCATGGGAATGGTTATATCCATTCCTTCGCCATAACCCATATTCAAGGTGGAGCCGCCCATGAACACAATGGTCCAATTACCCCCAAAAAAAGAGCCTTTTTTTTATGCCTGAGGTGCAAAAGGAGATCTCCTTTCTTAAAATTGTGAAAAACAAGGGGCCACTTTGCTATATGACAGCATTGGGCGACTTCTCTGTTATTTCCTCAAATAGAAACTTACAGTTACGAGTGCAATATGACTTTTGACTCAAAACAACTGAAAACGTTTACCAAACTCAATGTAAGATCACCCAAAGAGGAGATAGAATATTTCGAATAATGAAGTAAATCAACCATCCTAAATACTAATGTAACATGTAAAAGAAATCACAATCAATTTTCTTTTCTGTGGATATATTACTGAAGTCTGAAGAAGGCAATGAGAGGATCATAGACAAGTTGCTTAGCATTCACACCCATGACGAAGTCCGCATGAGCGTAGTCCTCTTGGTACTGAACCACCAGCTTATCTCTATCGTGGTCTTTGAGACTCTCTAGCAAGACCTGCACATCAGCAACATCCGAGAGAGCATCCTGCCCTCCATAGCTGAGGAAGAGGGGAAGGTCATCTGGAATACTATTCATGTTGTACACAGGAGGAATGGGCTGCCCATAGTGCTCCTTGTTTGTATCTTCGTCACCATAATCATACATTCCGATGGTACCTCCTCGAATCACTATCCGTCAACCCAAAAGGCCAGAAAATATCAGCTTCCAAAGCAAATGAGGCAAGAAACAAGATCATATATTTCTAGTCTTCTTTTTCAGGTTTAAAATTAGATTGGGGCCATGTTGATTTTACAATTCTGAGGAATTTCTATCGGAATTATTTTTCCGAGATAAATCTTTCCTCAATTCATGAAGTACTCTCTCATTTCTGTTTACTGCAAAGTTGGAACCTACATTATGACTTTCTATAGAACAAGTATAATGAAACCATGTTTATATTCTTTAATACAAGAAGATTCGCTGAAAATCTAACTTACTGCAATGATTTCAGAAACCCCGAAGATATTTACACAATCTATGGCACTCAACTAGAATGAATTTAAGGATGCTGCAAATTGTGGTTCAAGTGTAGCTGTTTAGGCTTTGGGTTAAATAGCTGAAAGGGTTACATATTATTCATGTAATAGAATTTACCATATTGCAGTAATAAGATTACTTTGTCAATTTCAATTTAGGTTGGTTTAGTAGTACTCATTGATTGAGAACCAGGAAACAGGGAGACTTACTCTGAGCCAAGTGGATTAAGTTCTTTGTAGCTGTTGACTGAGGCTCGTGTTCAAGAAAAACATCGACAGTTGAAGAGTTGAGGCAGCAGTTCTGGCCTTTAGTTAGTGATCATACATACTAACTCAGTAATGGAGAAAACAAGAAGTCCATATACAAAAGCAGGTCAGGATTAAGGATCTACCTGTGAAAGGGGTCATCAAGTCATAGCAGTTGATGCCCGGTTTCTTGCAGATTTTCTTGAGAAGTTTGGCAATAGCTTCCCTGTTCACTTAAAAATTACTAGTCATAAATCCCATTCTTGCAATCTTTTGGACAGTGAAAATTTTGTTTAAAAGATCAAAAAATAATAGATACATAAAAAAATAAAAGCATTTTCATGAGGTATAATAATATAAAGGAAATGTAATTGACAAAGAAAAACATTTATATGTGCATTGGTGAGGTGAGGGAGGAGAGTAGCTGTCTCACCCAAATTCATAAATACCATTCTTGTAGAACTCCTGTTTAAAGCCATAATAGATAGTCAGATCTACTCATTTGGAAATTAAAGCTATAATAGGATAGGTTTCTAAATTTGTCATACTTCAGCAATATAATTTTCAGCACCGTTTCTTGCGATCGGCGAGGTTATATGACCCAAAGAAGCGATAGGGCTCAGCAAGGCAGCTGATCTCAACATGTTCGACATCTTCTCTTGGGAGAAGGCAGCTAAAGCAATCAAAGTTCCCTAAAAGAAATTTAGACTCAAGACTCTTAATATCTCCAGTTAAATGTTCAAATGAGTTCAAAATCAATATGAAAGCAATGAAGGGAATCACCAGGGAATGCCCAACATAGTGGATTTTCTGGCCCGTCCTATCGTGCACGTACTGGAACATAGCAGGAAGTTCATAAGTGACCAATTGATCCCAGGACCAATCCCAATAAGCCTACAAACAACAAGATAAGATAATTATTACCCTTTAAAACAAACTGTTATATAATGAAGGATCATGACATGTATAGAAAGGAAGAAAACCGAATCATTTGGAGTAAGTGATGTGTGTCCACGGCTATATTTGGTTCCACGGGTGTTAGAAAGCCACACATCAAACCCGTTATCCGCCAAGATGAAAGCTAAAGATTGGTCCGGAGAATTCAAAAGCCATGTTATCCCATCCTGCAACCAAAACATAATATGTTTATGTATCAATTCTCTCTGTTTATCAACCTATGTTGCAACTGGTACAAGTATACTTCCACCAAAATGCATGCTTACCATCAGGAGCCCATGCTGTAATAAAACCGGTGGCCTGGCTCCTGGCGTCTCACCAGTTCGCCCCACCGGGATTCTTTGCATACTGAGAATGTAACCATCTTGTGTCTTCACCTGAAACCAATCAAAATTTCATCATATAAGACTATCAGTGGATGCTGACAGACACACAATAATGTAACCTGAGCACATATAAATAGAGAATGTAGAATACAATACCTTGTGTTCTTGGCAACCATAGCCTTGTGGTTCTACCATTGATTTGCATATATCATCGTCAGCAACTGGGGCCAATGCAGAACCACCATCCTTACCGTTGCTTGAGTACAGCTTCGTCCTTGCCCCGAGGGCTGACCCACAGAATAGAATCACTAAAATTACAGATGTTAGAGTGCTAGCCATCTGTATATGTTTGTTCTCCACTGCAATGACCCCTCAACCTTCCTCCATTTTAAAGTAGAAGAAAGCAGATACATACAGAATTAAGTATGTTTTATTAAAAGTTGGTAAACCTTCAATCAAAAATGGCCTAAACAAGGCATCTGATGGAGCCCACTGCATCTCTATCGTCACCCACTAACCTAGATGAGAGGGGGAAAAAAAACTGTGAGCACAGATTTATATTGTATAGGGTTACACGGTCTTCTTGATGTACATTGTTGACAACAATCTTGTGATGGGCCTCTTTTGTCTCCTTAGTAAGAATAGCTCCAAAAGATGCATAGAAAACTAAGACCACCCATTGTACCCTTTCGTAAAATGACAAAGGAAACTGGTTTGTACTGTTTCATCCAAAAGAACACCTTACATTTGCTACTTTGATATCATCCAACTGATCCCTGATATTGAACTTTTTTCCTTCCACTATAACTAACCACTAACTGTAATATTTGTTACAGTGCTCGTCGAATCTTAGCAATTTTCTGTCATCAAGGAAACTAAGTGCAGCACAAATCAGGAACCTATATTTCATGAGTTAATTGTAGGATTTAAGAGCTAGGGTTAGATTTTTCTAAAAGGAATTTCAAAGGAGCGCACTGACTGTTCCATCGCTTTCAGTATATTTGAAATGATGTTTTTTGCTTTTTACCCCTTGTGGATAATGTCAAAATATACAAGGACTATTTGGAGGACAAACAATCAAAACCAGGACCTTCTAGGAAATTTTCCCTGGATTGAAACCAAAAAAAAAAATTGAACCACAGTTCCTTAAATAGTCAAAACATGAGGGAAACAAACAAGAAGTTGAACCAAGGTTCTGTTACAAAGAAACAAAGTAGGGTATTAAATTGCTCTCATCCCCACATATAAGGGAGCATCTACAGGAGATATTTCAACAGATTATCTTTCATATTGACCATGCCAATATAAATTCAATAACAAATGGCTGTAACAACTATATTAAATAAGATTTTTCATCTGTTTAAGTTCATTAGTTAAATGTTACACCAAGCTTTCTAACTATTAACAAGACTTGTGGGCTTGTCCGGAACTAAGTGTGGTGGTGGTGTCCTTGTGCCATTCGTCAGAAGTTCGAACTGCTTTTTCTGGCACTTTCGGCCTTGTTGATGGTCTTCTAAGGAACTGGAATTGCCACCGTTTAGGCTTTATCTGCCCTAGCAATTTCATCTGCTCCTTTTTGAATTTCCTATTTGCATACCATTTTCCACCACGCCAACCCAAGCCGTACCTACAATTCAGCAAACAAAAGATAAGAACATGGGGGGATTAAAAGGTCAATCTAGGAGTAACTTGTCAAATGACAAACCAACCAACAAGCATGGACAAGGAACTTGACGATATTATGTTGTGAAATGTCTTTTATCCTTTCCTTTCCCTTTTCTTTTGAACTTTATTGTAAGAAAGTGGAAGCCTAAAATTTCCTCCAACATAACAGTATTGCCCAGAGATGCCATTTTAGCCATTTTTGTTTTTATGTATGCATATACAAAATGTTTGGCCTTGGCAAATGATCAAGGATGTGGTTGATGATTTTAGAAAGCTTCCACTGAGTCTCCAAGTTCCTTGAAGCCCACAAAAAGACATTAAGGCTCCGTTCTTTTGGTGGAACATTTAAAGTCTAGAACTTTCATTGTTTCATGCCTAATTTTACTTAATGTCTAGAAATATATTATTCCATAGAGTGCAAAAGTTCTACAAATATGGATCTTTCAAGTTCCTCCAAAATTTTTGGATTTTTTAATTTCCATAGATGCGAAACTTCTAATTAAATTGAACTCGATAAATCTGAGATTCCATCAAGTAAAAGGGTTAGAAACCCTCTCCCCTCTCTTCCCAAACTCTTGCCTCTTGTTCCAAAACATTAATGTTCCGGACTTTTAAAAGTTCCACCAAAAGAACGGAGCCTAAAGGAATCACTTAGATCTGTAGGGGTGCTCAGAAAAGACGATAAAAAACATAAAGTCCTTTTAAAGAGAGTATGTTGTCAAAATCTCTCTGATTGGGCTGGAAAAGATCTCCAAAGTCACATCCTTTGAGTAAAAAGAGTATTCCTAAACCAGCCACGCCGAGATTTCCCAAATAACGCTCGCCAAAGTCTAATCTCACTTTCCAAACAAAAATAAAATAAAAAAGTCTAATCTCAATTTCCCCAGTTTTCTTCAGAAAGACAGGCCTTCCCCTGTTTGCCTTCAGCCTACAGTAAATAATTGCTTTGCATCGGCCATTGAAGTTTTCCATCGTAAAGCCTTGAAACTCCTTCAAACTGGTGGTGCAAATCTCCATTTAAAATTCAACACCATCTCTGAAGAGTTTTCTTTCATTGAAAGCTTCCTGTTGATCCAAACTCCCCAACAAAAAGTAAACAGAAGGATTTGCCAAAGCATCTGCCCCTTCTCTTCAAAATTTACCTTGTTGATAATCAATTTCCATCCAAGGGAAAAATCTACTTCAGAAGGAATAAAATCCCTCCAAATTCTTGATGATAAATAGTCAGGTGCTCTTTGTGACATATCCATAGAGGAACTACATTAATTTCTTTTCTAATTTCAGATCATAAGGTGTAGCAGCATCTGGTAGTTGTCTCATAGTAACTATTTCCTTCTAATAATGTCACATGAAGCAACAATCAGAGTTATTTTAGGCTTCTCGTCTTAAAGCAGTGGTGTCAAGGGTAAACTAGACACGGTTTATGCTTTTAAAGGGTGCAGACTTGTATAAAAATAGTTACTGTTCTTATCTCTTATGTGCATTCAACATATACAAAAATCCCTGGATGGTTGTAACTGGATTTTATGATCCTAAGCACTATATTGGAAATTCTTATGCTCGAAGGCCTTTATTATATGCTAGTTTGTCCCCTCAGGTTATTGAGTCGTGATGGCAGATGGAATGCATCCAATCAAAGATTTCTTTTTCTTCATTCTTTAATTTTGCATGATTTACTATTTTCTACAGTATGTTGCAGCCATGCCTGTCAAAATCCCTTGCAAATACTTCTATCAAATTTTTTTGTCGTTAGCAATGGCTTCTCTAACACACGTAAGACAATGTTTGAGGTTGGTGCCTTCCACGAATTTCCTTTTCCATTTGAACCAAAAAGGAAATGGACATAGTCTATGTACAAATCATGTATTTTCTGGAAAAATGATAAAACGTCTTAAAGGAACAACAGGGAAGAGTCTACCTTGCCTAAGCTGTGTTCCTCCATGGGGTGGAACCGAAGCAACTGAGCGACCTCCATCCAGGAGTTCTCGAGGCTTCAATGTAAATATTTTGTTCATAGTTTGGGCCAGATTGTATTTTGTGACTCCTGACCCTCTTTGTTTTGTTTTTTTTTTTTTGTTTATTTAGGGGGGATTTATTATCACATTCCCTGCCTCCTTTTGTAAATATTTAAATATAGAACTTGTCATTTATTTTATTTTTAAAAGTCTTAAACCCCAAAAGGTGAACTGAAGCACAAAAATTTAGTTACAAAATAATGAAAATGAATATATAGAACTATAACTACAATAAAATAGAGAAATACTAACAACACACTAGGGAGATCTATTTTTTAATACAAAAAAAAAATCAATCATAGTACAAGAGGGAAATAAAAGTTCAAGAACAAACCCAATAATTAAAGAGGTTCCAGCAGTAGCAACACAGGCTGCGGTGCTTACACTTCCCGAACCAACAATCTTCTTAATGGCAGCATGTTCAATATGATAGTTGCTCTTCATCTACCAAAAAACAAGAACCCAATTACTGTCATTCCCAGAAAGCAAACCCCAAATAATAGATAGTAAAGAAAAAGAAGAAAAAGGTTACAAGTAGAACTTTGAACAGAAAAAATAGATCACAGATCGAGCAGTAACAAGGGTTCCAACTTGCATAACTAATGCCAAAACCCGTTAAGAAATCAGAGTGGACAGACAACTTGGTCATTGGAATGCCTGTAGCATTTGATCTCATCCACTCCTTTATTTAGTTCCAGAAAGGGAGTGGTTGTTATGCAATTCGATACTGCAGTACAGTATCAAGGACGTGCACACACACAAAGATTTGATACTGCAGTACAGTATCAAGTACACGCACACACAGAGAGGGAGAGGGGGGAGAGAGAGAGAGAGAGATTATTGTCCTGGGTGCAAGGAGAGAAACATTACTCTCAAACTACATGTTCAAACCAAACTTGCTATCTCAATCTAAGTGAATCTCCTTCTTATCAAAAGGCTAAAAGCAAACTCACTTTGCTGTCAACACTCAACATAAATCCCGGGTCACTATAAATGCCAGATAGGCTAATCAAACATGCTAAGAACACTCCGACAAGTTCTCAATAATATTTAAGAAACGAGTCTTACATTTATAAGAAGAAAAATAATAGAAGAGTAAACACTGAATTTAAGACTTTATGAGTGCAACAAATCCATGTTCATAAAACCCGGACAAGACCGGATGACTGAACTGTTTGGACATCAACCAGGCATGACACTGGGTTTTAGGAACACCTAAAACTGCTTCAATTCAAAAACCACCTCAAATAGGAAAAATCCTTGAACCTAGACAGTTCGACTATCGACCATTGAGTGGTTCAAAAAACCATTGTATCCTTCCAAAGAAAAGTAGCAGTAACCATGGTTGTTAAATCCTTACGATTTACGATTCAAATCCTACGATTCGATTCGAATCCCAAGCAAAACGATTCAAATCGGAGGTGAAAATCTTAATTGGGTGAATCTCAATTGATTTGCGATTCGGAATACGATTTGCAATTCAAATCGTAAGATTCATACGATTTGAACACGAAACCCCTTTTACGAAACAATACTTAAAAAAATATTTTTTATTCTTTTGATTTTCTAAAGGTACTTTATGTCTTTTAAAAAAGAGAAGAAATAAGAAAATCCCTGTTACGGACATGCCAAAACCCCTATTTGGGTTGTCTCTCTGTTGCTGTGAAACAGGAAAAAAAAATGATTATATGAGTTTACTTTTGTTGATTTATCTTTTTAAAAATATTGGTTTTTTTTTTCATTTTATGGAGATTATTCACGTTTTTTTTATAGTTTATGCAATAAAATATTCATTACTTTCTTTTATCAATAGATATGAATGAAATCTTTTAAACAATAGATTATTCTTTTTTTTTTTTAATTATGTAATTTTTTATATTTTTTAAACAATCATTTAAACAATGGATTGAATCTTACGATTTACGATTTGAATCAAATCAGTCCTAAAACGATTTTACGATTCGATTACGATTTAACAACCTTGGGCCAGTAACCACCGTTAAATTGCAATTTTGATTTTCAATGGCTGGAAATTGTTGTCCGAAATCACTAAAAGGTAAATTAACAATTTCACTTACGAATTTTATACCAAAAAGAGGGGAGTTAAGATGAATTCATTGCACAATTAATTGAGAGAAAAGAGGGCTAGGGCCTTCAGAGAGAAAAGGGGGAGGCATAGTCATCAAGTCAAGTTTGGGAACTATTCGGCTAGGAAATTTGAAAAAAAAAATTTGGGAAAATGTCAGAAAATTATTATTAAAAAAACATAATTACTAAGATACTAATTAGGAAAAAATATAATGAACTAATTTAGTAAACCCTACATAATATAAAATAATGATAGGGATTCTTTCATTTAGTCACTAATCCTGTGTTTGTTTGCTGAGAAAATAAGTAAAAACATGGAAAAGAAAAGAAAATTGGACAAAACACAACTAAAAATTGTATTAGAAATCTAAAATTTTCTTTTCCTTTCCATGTTTTCACCTATTTTCTCGGCAACCAAACATAGCATAAGAGAAATATAAAAGGGAAAAAAGTTGAAGATTAACGGAAATTACAACTTCTTTTCTTAAACCAATAGTTTGGGTATGTGTGAACTGAGTTGATGATGATGTTCTTTGAGTTGATGATTAACGAAAATTGCACCTTCACCATTGGCAGAAAACCATGAATTTGATGATGTTATTTGATCAATATCGTAACAATTTAACAAATTTTTGTCACTCTTAGCATCATTATAATCTAAAAGCTTTCAAGTTAAAATTTTATAACACAATACTGTTAGTTGGAAAGAGTACAGATCCTACGAGCAAAGCACAAACGGAAGTGCCAGTAACATGGTATGAGAATGTCATGCAATAAACACTCACAGCTTTTTCAATTGACTCAAGCCTTTCCTCAACTTTTTCTTGATGAAGGTAGCGCAAAGAATAACCTGCATCAACATTACGTAGTTCAAAGGAAAGCCCCATCTAAACCAATGCTATAAATGGAAATAAGGCATGCATTGACACACTTGTGTGTCCACGCACGCACACACACAAGCAAGGAAAATCTAAATTTCTCGTGATGTTTGAGTTTCTTTTTTCTAGTTACAAGCTTAAAGATCAAAAATAAATTTTAATTTCTTTTAGGTTATGCCTAGATATAAGAGTGAATTTAATTCGCCGCTGGTAATAGAAAAAAAATTAAGTTTTTTTAAACTCGTTTGGCCACTTAGACCAGTTAAGTTTCAAGCTTGGGGAGGCTACTTATGAGACTTTTAAGGAGAGTTAATCTGGCCCCCTTTGATAGATACACTGAATTCCATTCCTCTAACCTTTAAGAGAATCTTTCCACCATTGGGTCGTCCCAAATCAATTTGTCTTTAAAACCAGTCCCCAGCGGAATTCCCAGATATTTGGCTGGTAAGGACCTTATTTTGCATCCCAATACAGATGCCAACTCTTGTAAATGAGGTTCCTCACCAACTCCAAAGATCTCACTTTTCAAAAAGTTAATTTTAGGTCCCAAGCCACCTCAAAATAGCTGAACAAGCATCTCAAATGGGCTACCTTAGTACAGAATGCTTCACACAGGGTCAGTGTATCATCTGCAAACTATAGGTGGGATATGGATAGTTCACCCCTCCCTCCCTATGGAGAAGCCTGTGATGACTGATTTCACTACCCTAGATATTATTTCGCTGAGAGCTTCAATGAGCATAATAAGAATATATTGAGATAATGGTCACCTTATCTCAGTCCCTTGGAACTCCTAAAATAACCCGTGGGGTACCATTAACTAGGAAAAAGAAGGACACGGTCGAATAACATGCCTTCATCCACTACCTCTATCAGAGGTCAAAAACGCATTCTCCCCAAGATGTAGTCCAGAAATTCTCAATTTACAGGATAATAGGCTTTCTCCCTATCAATTTTAGATAAAATTCTTGGAGACCCCAACCTTATACTCTCATCCACACATTCATTAACAATCAGGATACCATCTAGGAATTGCCTATCATTTGCAAAAGCAACTTGAAGCAAGGAGATGATGGAGGCCGTGACAACCTTCAACCTCGAAGCTAAGATTTTTGGTTAAGATTTTATATAGACTCTCTATGAAACTAATTGGGCGAAAGTCATTAAGCTCACGTGCTCCCTCTTTCTTAGGGAATGAGGCAATGAATGAGTTATTCAATACACAATGGAAATTCCCTTGTTCATGAAATTTTCTCAACAATTTGGCAAGATCCGAGCCCACTATATCCCAACATACTTCACAAAAACCCCGTAGAGAAATCATCTGGTTCCGAAGCTTTGTCCCCTTCTATGCTTTTGATGACGCTCAAAATTTATTCCTCCTCAAAAGGATTCTCAATATTCTTCCATTGATCCATAGAGAGGCCATTGAAATCAAGCCCATTAGTATGAATCTAAAAGAGGCATGTTTTTTATGAGATTGGTCTATAGGAAGAGGAGACGGACAATCCAAAACTAGTTAACAAACCTTTATTGGAGTGAGCCTTTGAGCAAGGGAAAGCAAGAAGCATAGGGATGTTGCAAGTTCAAGTGCTATAGCTGAATATGTAACATTGCAAATTCTATCATAGAGTGCAGGATCTTTTTTTTTTTAATTAACACTTTGTGTGCGCTATCTCCGATAAAATAGTTGCTCTTCAACAACCTTGGTGGGAATTCTTTTCTTCCTAGACATATAAAGATTTTCAATTGAAGGAGAAAACAAGAAAAGCATCCTCGGAAAGTTGCCAGTTCGATAAGCACATCTAAGCCCCATACCAAATGTTCCAATTTCTCTATGGTAGAATCCATCTCATTGAGATTGATCTCACAAATAGTGCCATACTCGTGTAATACCATTGTTCAATATGCCATTACTAGTTAACAAACGCATCCACGTCATGTTCATAACATATCTTGGTATTAAAGCATTATAGATGACTCAGTACTTAGTGAGACCACTGATATCTCACCAAGGCCTCTCATACTATACTATGGCTCATTTATTTCCAGCAATATTTGAAGCAAAGTACAAGTAATACTATCTTACTTAAAGTGTGTGTGCGCATAAACACAATAAAATCTACATGTGTTACCCTTCCATTGAAATTTGTGATATGAGTTCCGTCAACCACTGATAACCCAGGTGATTTTTGTGAGAAATTTCAACCACAAAGTAACATAAACCCTTAAGAAACAGGACCAAACGGGAAAAGTAAATCCAAACTAAAATCCCAATAGAACTCACCAGCCCATGCAGTTGCAACTGATGCTAATGAAGTTGAGATTGTAAATACCACCCTATGTCTCTCAAAGATATCCTTAAACATCAAACAAACCAAATTCATTAGAAATCAACAACCAATTAAACAAACCCCATAAATATTTTTTCTTGAAATAAAAAAAATGAATCAAAATTCAAAATCCAAAATACCCTTAAGTTTATTCTCTATAAAGATCCGAAAATAGAGAAAGAGAATACCTTGGTTGAAAAATAAGTGTCTTGAACAGCAGACCATGAGTTGGAAGCTTTCTTTCTCAAGTGAGGCACAGCTAGAGAACCGAAAATTGAGGTCCCATTGCTCCTTAAAAGCTGCATCCTACTCGAGAACCAGTCGATTAAACCCAGTTCTCGATTTCCCTGATTTTAGTCTAAGATCATAAGAAAGAGGATTCAAGGAGACTTCTCTTGGAGAGAAAGAACTTCTGTTGAAGACTTATTCCCATTTATGGCCTTTAAATTTAGAATTAAGGAAAACAATCACCTCCTTGCTGGAGGAGCGAAGGAATGCGTCTCATCCCCCTTTGCTTGCCACATGTCCCATTTTACTCTCTTTAACTGTGGTTAAGATTCACTACTCGTAGAGTTAAAACATCTAACCTTGATTTTTTAGAAAAAAGTAATCATAGGAGTTAAATTTCTTAACCATAATTCAAGGGCAGTTAAAGGGGGCTTTGTGAGGGCAACGAGCAAAGTCCGCTCCTCCTCCTTAAGGAGAGGATTATTGCTCGAGAATTAAAGTAAGCTTACAAACGAGTATAAACCATCCATTCTACAAACGAGTATAAACCATCCATTTTGTTTTGAGAGGGTTTTGTCCTGTGTGACAAGCTACCAGGGTGTGTGCTCTGCCTGATAACGAGTGTTATGTTTAATTATCAAAATTTTGAAAAAAAAAAAAGGATAAATTGCACTGGCCTCTCATGAAGTTTGGTAAAATTTCATAACATCCCCTCTTGTTTATGAAATTACTCCTCAAGTTTGATGAAATTTCAGTAACCTCTCCCTTCTTGTTTATGAAATTACAAGTGTCATCCCCTCAACTTCAATTGTATGTATCAGGTACCCCTTCAATTAGTTTGCCGTATTTAAAATATCTAAATTTCCCTTTCAAAGTCAAAATTGATCAATAAACTGGTTTGGTAAGCTTGAAAACCTGCTTTTTACATATCTCTCGTTATTTGGTACCATATTCACTTCTTTGGGATTCTATTGAATCGAGAAATAGGTTTGATTGTAGAACTTTCTTTTTGATATAGACCGACTGACTTTGACATGGATTCTTGAGATTGAATCACAATCAATTGTGATTGAACTCTTCCTGAGTTCAATCGTACTCATGTCTTTGAAATGGATTCTTGAGTTTAAAATGGGAAAATGTAGATAGGGTGTGTGGGTGCAATGGCCTTGTGGCATGAGCGTGTGTGTGGGTGTTGACGATAGTGTGTGTTATTGGGGATGGGATTTGGTCTTGCTCTAGCAAGACCAAAACCATCTTGCCTATGTACAACGTCCGACATGTGGCGATAAAAACGGGAGGAGTCATTTCATTTTCTCCCCATTTTTTTGACTTCTCTCCCTTTGATATCTTCTCCCCTTAATATCGCCACATGTCCAAAGTCCACCAAGAGCAAGACGGTTTTGGTCTTACTAGACCAAGACCAAATCCCATCCCGTGTTATTGTGTTTGTGTTAACTAAAACAATTGGAGAAAATGTAGACTTTTCTGATACGGGGACACTCTCAAGTAAAGAGAATGGAATAAAATAGAAAGAAAGAGAATGGAATCAACATCCCGACTATAGAGCCCTGGTTCTGTTTCGTCATTTTGAGTTCATGCCATTCGATTGATCAATAACAGGAAACTCGGATTGGGGAGCCCTAGCCTAAGAACCTGTAATGTCTTCATACCGTACTGATCAACGGTTGTTGGTAGGGGTTGCCTCTGCCGGCTCCGTTCTCTGCAAACTTAGAGTCACGTTTCCCTCTTCTTGATGGAATGCTATATCATCTTAATATATTGTATGCTCTTATCAAAATCTCAAAGTTGCAAAAGTCTGCTACTCATGTAAAGTAAAAACCCCTTCATCTTTGCTTGAAAGCCTCTAAGTTCTCATCTTCATGCCCTCAGTTTCATCCCTTTCTCTTGTTCCTAATTTTTTGCATTGCTAGATAGAGTCCCATACTCTTAATTAGTAGGGTTAGGAAAAAAAATTTAGGGCTTAAGTAGGATACTTCATGATAATCGATGGGTTCTATATTTGTTGTGCAAGTTAGGAAAAATTCATGTCTAGAAATACATAGAAGAAAAAACTAGGGTTAGGATTTTTGTTGAACTGGCCTTCGAAGGATCATATCAGCCTTGGGGAAGCTCTTGAAGATGATCGTCTCCGATCAATCACGCTCCCTTCTTGTACTTTGAATGTTTGGGACGTTTGGGTTTTATTTGGTTGCGTTTTCAAACAAAGAGTAACAAAAGTAAAATTGTAAAAGATGGAATACGAGCCTGACAGGAAGGTTGATGATAAAATATAAGACCTTTTTTGAACCTAAAAACAAAAAATATATATATAAGAACTTTTGTAGCAAATCATGGCACGTGGAAACATAGGGTCAGGCCTATAGCATGAGTCACTCTGTGTATCCTCAAATATACTCCAAACAGGGTTGTCAACTAATTGAATTGGATTCGATATGGCCTATATTTGAATCCCATCCAATTACAAATCCGATAATCCGTGAGCTTCGGCGGATTTTGAATTACCTAATCCGAGTTCAAATTCAATTATTTATGGTGGAAACTATGACGGTGCAATTAATGTTTATTTCTTAAAAAACTTTATTTTAATCTCTAATAATGGAAGGCTAGAAAGTGAAAACAAATAGGGAGATTGTAACAGAGAATGAGATTAGATTTAATTTAATTTCTTTTCATATTTAGTTCTTAGATATGAACACTTGTCTTTAGGAAAGAAAAAAACCTCTCAAAGTTGAAGAGGATAACAGAAAAGTTAAGAGAGATAACTCATTTCTCTTGGTTGTCCTTGTCGATCGATCGGAAGTCAACAGAACTCCCGACCAACTCATAAGAACTAGAGGTCTTCAAGCCGATTAACGGAAGCCGACGAACTACAAGAAGGCGTAAGCCTCAAGTATAGCACCATATGTAAGAAAGATTAAGGATTTTCACAATTTCATGTTGTTACATGGTATTAGAGTTTTAAGTATAATGAGAAATTACATTATTAGTCTACACTCTTATTCATATTAGATAATAATATATCATATATATATATATATATATATATATATATATATATATATATTAATAAAAATATATAATAATTGGATTGAATCATCCTATATCTAGATCCAATCCGATTATAAGTGGATTCCACCTTTGCGATCCGTATTCAATGTGACGGATTATTAATTAGGTCTAGAATTTGGCTAATCCTATTGGATTCAGGTCGGATCCAACCCTACTCCCAAAGCCTACCCGTCTACTGCTATGAGGTGATACACTTAAAGAAATAAAAAAATCAAGCCACATTAAGCTAATTCATACCATTTATTATAATCTTGACCTTAATTATTTAAATTAATGGTGATGATTCAGAAAAATACTAGGAATATACTCAAGAGTACCCATTGGGGTGTAAATGAGCCTGACTTGAGTCGAGTTGGGTGTTGCTCGAGCTCGGCTCGTGACATATATATGCTAGCTCAAGCTCGGCTCGAGCTCAATTCGAATTCTCGAATGCTAGTTTGAGCTCGACTATAGATATTGAGCTTGAGTCGGCTCATGAGCTTGTCCTATTATTATAGATCCGTTTATCTCTAATTTTAACAAAAAGAATTCAAATCAAAATCAAAAAAATTACTTTAAATTTTGAATGATTGAAGTCATCCGTTAGGTTTTAATTAACACCAAATTCATATTAAAGTTTCCTTTTTATTTTTTTGAAAACTAATGTTATTACGGTATTGTAAGTGGAAGCAAAATTAATCAACTTAAGCCGAGTCACTTGTTGATTGTGTTCAGCTTAATTAACAAACGAGCTCAATCATTTAGCTCAGCTTGGCACAGTGAGCTCAAATACTCAACACAAGTTCGACTCATTTTGAAACGAATGGAGCCTGTTCTCAAGCTGGCTAGCTCATCGACAGCCCTAGTACCCATATACTAACTAATAATATTTCATGATGCTGTCACAACAAAGCTACTTTAAATTGATTCTTATCACATGATAGGTCCCACCTATTGAAATGGCCATAATCTTAATTAGTCTGATCGAATGATTAAAACCATCTGATTAAGTTGATTTTGGGGGATCCGCTAGGTAGGCCTGTTGATTTGATACCATTAAGTGACTCGCACTTATCTTACTGCCTTAGACGTGAGATGATCAATGATTTTCGTTTACCCAAATCTTTAACGATGGTCAAAGGGAAAGACGGGAAATGGAGTCTTTCAAATAAATGGTTACGGATCGAATCCCTCGGGCATGAGTTGCAAGAACTCCCCTCTCAATGCTAACTCCTAACAACCTATCCGATTTGAGATTACTAACATAGGTACAATGCTAACTCCCCTCTCAAAGACCACTGTAGATATTGAAATGGTTAGCCTCAATCAAAAGCATAAGACATGGTGTTTCCTCAAGAATGACACCTGGAGGATTTTTCTTCGACCTCTCAAGCCAGTATTATTTAACCAATTTAGTTTAATGGGCAAATAGCAAAATCATGATAAACCTAAAGAAGGGAGGAAATCCTGAGAAATCACATAATCGCTTGTTATGTTTGATTGTCGAGAAAATAGGCTGTGGAAAAGAAAAGTGAAAGATAATGATGTTTTCTAATCTTTGGTTACAAATTAAATTTTGGTGGAAAAGAAAAAGAGGAGAATATTAGCCCATAATTTTCTTTCCTTCTAAAAAACTTGGATTATTTATTTATTTATTATTATTATTATTTTTTATTTTTTTTTGGGAGGAGGTAGCCCATTATTTTCTTTCCTTCTAAAAAGCTTGGATTTGGGGAGGATAAGAGAAAATCTTCCGCTTCATGTCTTAGTCTCAAAATAATTTTGTTTCGAAATTAGCCCATAATTTTCTTTCTTTCTAAAAAGCTTGAAGTTGAGGAGGAAACATAGGGAAAATCTTCAACTTCATATCTTATCTCAAAAAAAATTATTTATTATTTATTGTTTTATATTTTTATACTTTTTAATTTTTTAATTTATTTTGTTACCAAATTTTCTTCACAACCAAACAATGTGTAAAAAAATACTTTTTTTTTTCCTTTCTTTTCTTTTCTATACTTTAAAAAAAAAAAAAAAAAAATTCTCGGCAACCAAACAGAGGTCCGTTCTTCTCTAGAGACTTGCAGAGCCTAACACTTTGCACTTTGTCTTAGTAGTTGTAAGGAAATTTAAGTCACTTGGTGGAGGTTTCTAACAAAATTAATTGTGACAATCAGGTGAATTCGGGTCAAACTTTTTTTTTTTTCTCAAGATTTTAAATCATTCATTTTACTGCACTGCTCCAGCAAGAAATGAACAAAAACGGTACATCTAATTCTCAAAAGAAAATGTGAATTATCAAATGACAAAATTTATAAAACCCAACTTTATAAGTCTCAACAAAATTAGTCTTCATATTGCATCAAAGTGACACTTTATGTGAGCAACGTTAATTATAATTCAAAACTACTTTGTCTAAGGGCTTTTTGAGGTGGATCATACGCATAAAAATGGATATTAGTATGAAGAATTTATGTCGATGGATGTGAGTGGACATACGGATGGCAAGGGGTTAGGTTTGGGCCAGGGTGCCCTACCCCGCCCCTAATGAGAAGACTTCTACCACATTCTCATCCTAAACCTAGGGCAGGTGATTGCATCCCGTTTATCGGCCTCCGATTGTCTCAGCAAAAGGGGACAAATGGTGGAGAAGTCAAAATCATGGGCCCCACCCCATGATTTTGAATTCTTGACACACTATATGACACATGGCGATAAGGTAAAAGGGAAGAGATATCAAGTGGGGAGAAGTCAAAATCATGGGAAGAAAATGAAATGCCTTCTCTCCTTTTTATCGCGGAGACAGGTTACTAGCTTCGCCAAAGACAATCGGAGGCCCTGTTTATCACCCTTTCTTAGCTCCATTCCCATCCCGTCCCTTTGAGCACTTGTCAGATGGTATTTCACATTCTACATAAGATATAAAAGTAATTTTAAGAGTGACCAAAAAAAAAAAAAAGTAATTTTAAGATTAATTTAAGGGTAAAATAAGTATTTAAATTATAGACGAGGCAGGATGAATCAAACCCATCCTCGAGTTCAGGGTCAGGTTTACCCATCATTTTCCATCCCGCCCCTAACCTGTTTATGAACCTCCCAAAAGGGGCGGGGCAGGTTACACAATTAACCCGGCTCATTGCCATCCCTATGTGGACGTTGAACCTTACTTTTCTCACCGGATATTCAACCCTACTTTTTTCGCCATGAGGAGGACCACCCCAAGAGAACGGAACTGAGACTGTGTCATCCATAGTCTTCACATCCATCCCTGCGCTCACAAAAACTATCAATGGATTAATACAAATTATCTTTTTAAGTGATGGAGTAATCTTCACTCACCGACTATAATTAAATAGTAGATAAATGATATCAAAGCCCCATCACCCACAGTGACCAAAAGTCCTCTTTTACTGATAATATTAATTTTTAGGAAGAGTAGTTGAGTTTATCTCCCCTCTCCTGTTAGAAGTTGCTCTCATATCATCAAATGGAACATGGCAAACCCATAATAGGAATAGTTGCAAAGAAACAGTAACCTCTACGCTCTACTATATGGCAAACCCAGAATAGGAAGAGTTGCAAGGAAACAGTAACCTCTACTTCGAAACTTCCAGCAACTCCTTCAACTCCATGCCTATGCATCCCACATTAGCTAAACTGTTCTTCCTAATTTACATGCTATCTCAGAAGTCAGAACTCACATAACACAACTCATCAAATACCTGGAATGCAATGCATCTTCCTCTTTTCAAATTCTTGAAGCGTAACATAACAGCTGCTAATGCATTACTTTCCATAACCCTCAGTTTATATGGTATGCTTTGCTATCTGACTGTAAATAAAAATCAGCTTATCAGAATATTCAAAACTTCACTTGTTGACAGTATATACACAAACCCAACTTCTACAAAATCAAATCAAATGCAAGCCCTTCTTATTAAACCCCTTCAATGGCCATCAAAAGCTCAACATTTCAAATGAGCCACCATTAATATCATCCATGGAACTCAGGATGCACTTGATCAAGCCATGTCGCTTCAGTTGGATTCCACAGTGTCACAAGCCACCACTGTGAACCCATGCTTCCTCCTCTCGATCTCAATTTCTGAACATTTTGATGCAGTCTCAAATATTATTTTCCACACACTCTTCTTTCATACTAGGCAAATATGTACCAAATAATCTAAATGGAGGCTATTCTACACTGTAACAAATATATACAAGTCATTCTCCACAACAAAACACCTCATACCTAACTAAAATACCAGCCTCTCTAAAAGTCATTCTCCACAAAAAACACCTCATACCTAACTAAAATACCAGCCTATCTAACTCAGATGGTAAGGTGTGCCCCTCCATGGGGCGGTCATAGGATCAAGTCTCAATAGAGTAAAGCTAGACTGTGACCACTAATCATAACTATTAACAGTATGTCCATTCACATTTACCCACTAACAGTAACTTTTAAGGGAAAAGATATCTTGAAGCTTTCCCTAGCCAAAGCAAGCAGTATATCCCCAGTCCATTCGCAGTGACTAATCCACTAACCCTCCCTAGCTATTAACAGTAGATACCTTAGAAAAACAACCCACATGTTCATACATAACCACAGATCCAGAGTATGAATCTATACCACATGCATGAACCTACATCACATGTGCTACAATAAATGGTGCTTATCAAAAACCCTATCAACATGGATGCTTAACCTGACAAGGATTCATCATCACCACCACCACCACCTCCACCAGTTGGTGTTTGATTCTCCATTTACAATTCTTGTAAAATATATATATATATATATATATATATATATATATATATATATATATATATATATACTTGTTTTCTGATCCTAAAAAAATTGAATGGATACTATAGATACAGCTCTACATCTTTTTTTTTGAATGAAAAATGAAAGACCAAGGAAGAAAAGGGTTTTTGATTTCCAAATTAAATTATTGAATAGTGGAATCCCAACAAGGGAAGCAATATGGCTCACATATGACATGATGACAAAAGAAAAACGGAAATCGAACACTACAACCCCCATCTGATTTTCCAAACAGTGATTTTCATATCATCTTTGCATCCAAATCAATCCAAGTAAAATGAAGCTAAGAAAGAGGAAGCAAGCATAGATTTTAATTCTCTCATTCATTGAATTAAATTATCTTTCTGTACAGAATAAAAGATGGGTAAGATGTATCCGATGAAGAGCAAGAAACCCTAGATCGGATAAGCTAACTTCAACAAGAAAGATCAGATTTGAAGCCCATGAAATTTCAAATATATATATATATATATATATATATATATATATATATATATATATATATATATATCCCAAGAATAATCTTATAAGAAAAGAAAAAAGAAACCCAATTCCGCTCAATCTCCCAAGCAAGCGATCGATTCATGGATGAAATACGATATAATCTATCTTATCTTCTTCTTCTTCCAGAATAAAAGAAAATAATAAACCCAAAAATAAAAAAGGAGATATTAATAGATTCATCTTCAATATCAGAGGCATAAAGCCGTGCTCTGAAAATCATCACCAGGCAAATCAAGATCATCCAAAGGAGGGAAATTAAGATCGAACGGCAACGATTTGGGGAACGAAGAATCTATATCTCCATCATCAACAACAGAAGACGAGGAGTCACAATCGCTATGGCAATCTTCCGGCAGAACCGGCGGCATCGGAAATTGTTGCCGGCGGTTTCGCCTCGGCGGCAATATCGCCGGCGTGATCTTAGGACCGCTAAAAGATTCGACCGTGCTACTTAAACTGCTCGTCGTCGGTCTCTGAGGCTGATGCTGTTGATGAGAATACAAATGAGGATCGTTAGGGTTTTGTTGGAAGGGTAAATGAGGAAGAAACGAAGGAAAATTGGTCTTGGCCTTAGAGCCGCGAAGGGAACGCGCAGCCGCATCGTAGGCACGCGCGGCGTCTTCGGCGGAATCGAAGGTTCCAAGCCAGACTCGAGTCTTCTTCCATGGGTCTCTGATCTCAGCTGCGAATTTTCCCCATGGTCTTTTCCGTACGCCTCTGAATCTAATCTCTTTCGCTACGGTTCTTGATCCTGATCCGACCGTTACCGTTTCCGCTGCGGCGGCGGCTGCTGCTGTTGGTGCTGCGGTTCCTCGCCCTCTCCGCATGGCCTCGTCTAGGGAAAAAAAAAAGGAAAAGAGAGGATTCGGGTTTAGGGTGAGAGAGGTGGGTTTAGAGAGGGATATATGGGTGGCTCGAACCTCTTAAGAAAGTGGTCTTCTCTCTCGCCCCTCACAAACCGACTTCTTCTTCTTCCTTTGCCCTTCCTTTAGTTCAGATAAATGGAGGTCGGATGGACCAAAATGCCCTTTTGATTTTATTTTATTTTATTAAGAGTCGATCTACTCCACTCCCGCAGCAATTCGAGGGCATCCGAGAAATTCAATTCAATGCCGGCATTTTCTTGAAGACTTGAAATTCTCAACGGCTACGCAAGATCTTTTTAACTCTAGTTAATAATATTAACCTTTTAAAGTTAACATTTTTTAATATTATTTTCTAATAATCAAACTTACATGGTTGAACCCTAAAGATTAATGAACCTTAACCATAGTTAAGAGGTATTAAAAGGGACATGTGTTAACCATTAGGATGTAATCGGACTCTAAGGAGTCTGAAACCTCCCCCTTAAGGATGAGATACACCTACCACTAGGCTATTCCTAGGGTTTGTAACCGTTGAGAGTTTAGCGTCTTTTCTTAATTCACTCCCATTATTTTATTTTATTTTAAAAAATCATTTATCTAGAGTCATAGGTATTAATTTAGTACAAATTATAAACCTTTTAATTCTCACATCATTCAAACTTAAGCCAAATCCTCTCATATCACCCCAACTCCAATTAGAAATCAAATCATAGCTAATTGTGAATTAAAGTTAATCCAAATGCATGTATCAAATATGGCTTCAAAGAGATAAACTTGAATTTGATTTTTCCGCTTTTTTTTCCTCCAATCCATATATGACACATGCACTTGAATTCACTTTGTAATTGGTTATGATCTGATTTCCTCAAGTCAAGTTCTCCCAAAGGGGACATTCATCCTACTCCTACCACTGTAGCAAATCAGGGGACGTGATTAATGCTAATCAAATCAAATTTTAATCAGATCGGATTGCTATAGACCTTCCCGATCTAATTATAATCAAATTCAAGATCTCAAATATATATCTGGTCCGACAGGTCTATAATATGATCAAGATCCCGTCTAATCGAATCGGATCTAAAACTTGATTTGATTCATTAACAACCCTACTCACTTGGAGGAAATCAGGGATCTAACCCGTTAAACAAGTGGTGGTTGATACTTCAACTCACTAACTTAGATGACAAAGTTGTATCACATTATATTCTTAATTTGGGCACCATTAATCTCTACTATTAATAATAACTTAGTAACATATTCCTTACAAAGTTGTTTCCCTCACATGGAGGAAAATCATGGATGGATCCCTTGAGCTCAGTGGCAATTGATACACCGATTCGCTAACTTAGATTGCAAAATTATATCACGATTGTGAAAATAACCGGTGATTCCATAATCTCATAAACGGTGATTATTTTCAAGCATAATCGCTTACACACCTTTAAGACTATAACAATTATTATAAGCATTAAATTTGCACTCAGTAAGGCTTGAAAAATCTCTTAAGCTTCATAGAGATTCCACAAAATATGCTTTCCCTTTTCGCAAAATACTATTTTTAAAGATGAGCAATCGCTTATCAATGGAGTGAGACTTAATCACTTATTTTTGAATTATGCCAGATGATAGCATTTGATTTGAATCATCATAATGCTTATGTAATAACTGATTATGAAAATAACCGGTGATTTCATAATCCCTCTAACAGGTGATTATTTTGAAGCATAATCGCTTACACACCTTTAAGACTATATAAAAATTATTATAAGCATCAAATTTGCACTTAATAAGGCTTGAAAAATCTCTTAAGCTTCATAGAGATTCCACAAAATATTCTTTCCCTTTTCGTAAAATAATCAAAATATTATTTTTAAAGATGAGCAATTGCTTATCAACATAGTGATATCTATCAACACTTACTAACAATGAGGCTTATTCATGATAGTGTACGTTTAATAACATAATCACTTATGACTACAGTAATCTAAATCAAACTAAGCCCTAACATCTTCCTTACAAAGTTATATCCCTTACATGGAGGAAACCACGGATCGAGCCCCTTACATGGAGGAAACCACGGATCGAGCCCCTTCAAATGAGTATCGGTTGATATACCAAACTCACTAACTTAGACGGCAAAGTTGTATCTCTTACATTAAGGAGACCAAGATGAAGTCCCTTGAAATGGGTGATTGTTTATATGCCCACTCAACTAACTACAACATATGCTAACCAAACTAACTTAGTTTGATTGTTAAAATAAATAAATAAACTAATAAGAGGGTCGCAGCCTAACCACATTCATAGAAATACAACATGTGTTCAAAAAATTTAGTTTATTTTTTGAGCAGTTTTTAGTTCACCACACATTTGACTATGCAGTCAAATGTTGTGTCCACATATCACTTTTAATACTTATTTAACTATGGTTAAATTTAAGAAAATTAAGATTGATATATTTTTCCATTTTTAAAAATCAAGGTTAGATTGCTTAACCTTAAGAGTGAGTGAACTTAATCATAATTGATGTTAAAAAGAGGGCATGTCAATGCGGACGTGACAGTAAGTTAAACACTTTCTTAATTTTTTCCATGCTAAGCTTAGTATTTATGCTAACAAAATTTAGGATTAACGAGACATGTGACCTAACAATGTAGGTGCTTAAGAGTCTCTTAGGCATGTGCAGAAAAGGATTAACTCTTTTACTAATTTTAACACTTTTTTCCTATCGAAACTTTCTCAATGAAAAAAATTATAGGACTGGTGAAGAATCGAGCTCAAATGGCACAGGGTGTGAAATTGGCCCCTCAGCGAGGGGTCCTGCCCAGCCCAACCCTCTTAGGCCCTTAAGGTGGAGGACTTCTTGTCCTTACGGCCGGAGCTTGGCTAGGCCTAGCTTATAATCCAAAGCCCTCTTTCTTGAAGGTTAGCTGTATAAACATCTTGTAGATCCTAACCTACCCTCTACTTCTTTTTATGCATACTAGCGGGTGGCACGTGCGATGCACATGAGAGCGAGAGGAAGGAGTTAACCACAGTTAATCAGAGTTAAAAGGGACACATGTTAACCTATGGGTGCGATTGAACTCTCCCCGAGTTCAATCGCAATTGACTGTGATTTTATTCTTTAAATAGATAGATGAGGGTAGTTTGGAAATTAAAGTAAAACATTAAATTAAAGTTTTGTTTTATATAAGGGTAGTTTAGGAATTTCGGAAAATTCAAGCTACTGCCTCTCCCATTATAATAGTAAAAGATTATTAGTTATATCATAATTTTTAGGAGAATGTTTCTTTACCAAAAAAAATCATCAATGAGGGAACACCGTGTTTAAGTGCTTATTCCTTTGGTTAATTTTTGTAACCCTATTTGAGATTAATAACTTCCTATTGATCAATATATTTAAATCGCTATGGTTAATACTTACCCAATTAAGATTTGTAAAAAACCATAAAATTTTTATTTCTTATACGGTTCATATGGTTGTCATTGACTGCGTGCGCGATCAGAGGGGTATGTATAGAGTATATATTATATACATATATTTTAGTTTATATAGATGTTTTAGTATTTTCTCTCCCTCATGCTTAGTACAAGCAAGGATGCAGATTGCAGAGCTATGAATTCCTAGACATAAAGCAATGACAAAGAAGTAGTGGGTACTTTTTTTTTCATACAAAGAGAGATGAAAATGAACATATAGTAGCATGGGTATAATGATAATTTTAATCAATCTCTATTAATATAAATACTTAAAATTACCTAATGTTAAAAGGATAAGGGGTCACGTTCGCAAAATGGCATAAAAACCATTATAAATCCCATAACATGACTAAATAAAATTTTGTTTGCTCTCTTTTAGGCCTTGACCCAACCCTGGCCCTCAATGGTACCTAATTAAGCCTTTGAGGGCTTGGGCATCACCCATATAAATGAGACCCAGTCCTAATAATACATAATCCCGGCCTTGGCCTAGCCCATTGATAGTCTTAAGTGACGCCTATTTTAGTGTATTCGAAGTATTTGCAATTCGATACCCTTTAAGATGACCCACCTTGTTGGGATTTGCCTAGAATTCTATTTTGTGTTAATTTGTATTAGAGGGTTATTTATTAGAATTAGAATTTAAAAAAATTCTAATTGCTTTAAGTTTTAATTTATGTTTATAAATAGGCTTAGGGTATTGGCTTATTAAGTATTAGCTACTGAGATGTGAGTTTAAGGGTTTCCAGGGAGCAGGTTTGCTCCCATAGAGAGCCCTAATTTTGGCTCTTAGGAAGAATAACGTTCTCACGTCTTATCTTAGGACTCTTAGTATTTGAGAGTGATTTTCCTTACACCATAAAGAATTCGGGTTGATATCCTTACACCTCAAATGATTCAGATTGATATCCTTACACCTTAAAGGATTCTGGCGTAATTCTATTTTTGGCAATTTCGCTCGAGCAAGATTGCATTTCGCTCGAGCAAACTGCAGTGAGTTTCGAGATTAATTTTGTATCTCAGGATTTCTTCAACATATTCAGTTTAGAATTTGTTTGTGTGTTGTGTGAGAGTTATTGAGGTTGTCTTCTTATCACTCTTCTTTTATAATCTTCTCTATTATAGTGAAGGTTTTTCAAATCGTTTCAACCGTGGATATAGGTCTTATGGTGTGAACTACGTATATCTTATGTTATAGTATGAATTATTTTCATATGTATTTGTCATATTATTTTCTAACCTAAGATTGCATCA
Organism: Tetracentron sinense; assembly: GCA_015143295.1. NCBI lineage: Eukaryota > Viridiplantae > Streptophyta > Magnoliopsida > Trochodendrales > Trochodendraceae > Tetracentron > Tetracentron sinense. The sequence goes on from JABCRI010000496.1 coordinate 104,304, forward strand.
TTTACACACCACATGACACCTCACCCTTATATTTGAGCCTAGCTTAGTTGAGTTAAGCTTAACTTGAAAATGCTTTAAGTTCTTTTTGGTAGAAAGGTTATCATGTAACACACACATATATCCTAAATGCACACACACAACCAGACCTAAGAAAGCCGCTAAGGTGTCATAAAAGTAAGTCCAAGCAACCACTCCAAAAAGCCCTGCCTTAAGGAAGGTTGATGGCCCTTATGCTCTAGCTCGACTAAAGCTTGTTTTGAGCTCAAATGTTCAAGCACAAATCCAATTCTACTTAACCTTGAACTTGATTTAAGCTGAGTTGGGCTCAAGTTAACTAAGCTTAATTTGCAAAATTATTTTCATCCATTTTACATAGTTTTAATATAAAGAAAACTTTTATTATTAATTTACCCTATATGTACTACACAAATTAATACCAAATTAAGAATAGTCATTTGATAGGAGTGTAGGCAGTTTTTTTTTTTTTTTGAAACTCAGGTAGCCCCAACCCTTCGGTCAAGACTAATCCCCGAGGTTGCGATGAGAGCTTGCAACCCACCACACCATTAGAAAAGTTTGGGAAAACCAGTGTGGGGCTAGCCCTAAGGGGAGTGAAAAGTCGAACCCAGGACCTTCCGCTTCATGAGGTATGTCCCATAAGGCTGTAAACGGAGCGGATATTGGTATATCCAAATTTGTATCCAATTATATATTCGGATATCCGAATCCGAATACATATCCGGCGGATAGTGAAATATAATATTCGTATTCGACTCCGATTAAAATATTCGAATTATCCGATTAATTATGTTTTAATTTTAAAAAATATAAATTAATATTTAAAAAATATAAAAATATATAATTATTTATTAAAAAATATATTTTAAAGGTTATTTTAATTTTATAAATTTAAAATATATTATTTACATATATTATATAATTGGACGGATATTTATCGGATCGGATGTAACAGTATCTGAATCCGTATTCGATTATAAACGAATTGTATTTTACTATCTGAATCTACTCCGTCAGATACCTATCCGGATAATTATCTGACTAAATAGATTCGGATACGAATCGGATATAAATAATATCTGCATCTGTTTACAGCCCTAGTGTCATAGGAACCACTGATCCACCCCTTCAGGGGCAATATTAACCGGTGTGGTCGACGCTCTACCATTTCAACAGGTAGAGTCTATTGAGGAATATTGAGGATGATAGACGATCTATCAAATCAAATTTATAATTACAATTATATTACGAATTTAAAAAAGGACACAATAGTCATAAAACATAATCAAATGCTCCTCAACTACGTTCAAGTCCTTGACCATGTTGTGGGGCCCACCATGACTGGCCAGCCGGCCCGTGCCCATAACACCCACTAACCCACCCGCTTAACCCAATCCCTTTGAGTTGGAAAGACTCCAATTTCGACCAAAAGGCAGGGCCCACCTGATTGAGGATATCTCTTAACCGGTTCCACCAGGTTACACTGTTTAATGTCACCGGCCAGCAGGGACAAAAAGCGGGATCTGAAACTAGCGGCCATCTTTGACCATTCTCGTAATTTGTGGATTCCTGCAGAGCCAACCGACAGCTGTGATGCCTTTGCTTGTTTAGCTGGTATCCAACGGATGATTATTTAAATCCTATTTTGACCGGTCAGTTTTTTTTTTGTTCCTTCGAGGTGTGGAGTGTGACAGCAGCATGCGCTGCGTTGCTTCGTGCTGCTGGCTTTGGATTGTCTCTGGCGAAGCCAGAAAACCCTCTCGGGGTTCCATACATTGTGCGACAGCTGGCAAAAAAGTGGGGAGAAGTCATTCCATTATCTCTCCCATAATTTTGACTTCTCCCCATATGATATATCTCCCCCTTATTCTCATACACATATCGCCGCATGTCTTATAATGGGTGGAGAAGTCAAAATCATGGACCCCATGATTTTGACTTCTCCACCACTTGTCACCTATTCTATGGAACCCCGAGACAAGCCCTTTCTGGCTTCGCCAGAGACAATCCAAGGCCGCTGCTGCTTAGCCACCGTGGGACCATGTGGGACCACCCTGATGGCGTGGCAGAACATAAACGGATTGCTCCTCATCTCACATGTCAACACGTGTCCTCTCTTAATTGCGGTTAAGATTTACTAACCCATACAGTTTAATTATTTGGTTTTTTAGAAAAAATATTAGAAAACTTTTAACTTACCACCACATTAGACTATATAATCTAATGTGCCGGTTAATTTTAACTCTTAAAGTTCAACAATCTAACATTAGTTTTTAGAAATTATTTTAAGAAAATTAACCGTCGGATTAAAATTTCTTAATTTTTTTTCTTTCTAAAAATTAAAGTTAGATTGTTGAATCCTAAGGATTAGGAAATCTTAACCAAGATTAATAGGGGTTAAAAAGAACACGAATCACAACCAATTGAAATTGAACTCGAAGAGAGTTCAATTGCACCCACAAGTCAACACATGTCATTATTAGCACCTATTAATTGCAATTAAGATTCATTAACCCTTAGGGTTCAATAATCTAACCTTTGGTTTTTATATAAAAAAAAATATTTAACTTTGGTTAAAAACTTTAAACCTTTATAGGTAATATTTTTTATTTTTTTTTTCTAAAAACTAAGTTTAGATTATTGAACCCTAAGAGATAATGACTCTTAACCACAATTAATAGGGGTTAACAAAGACATGGGTTGACTTGTGGGTGCGATTGAACTCTCCCTGAGTTCAATCGCGATGGGCTGTGATTCGAAATCCCAAATGAGTTGGGATCATATTCAATCGTGAAGAATTCAATCGCACTCACAAGTTCAGATCCTATGCAATTGATTCACTCACATAGCCTTTTTAACTGTATTTGTAACTCTGGTTAACAAGTTTTAACATTAGGAGTGAATATTTTTTTCAAAAAAAGCGAAGGTTAGATTGTTAAACCCGTAAAGTTAGTCAGCGGGGCCGGCCCAAGCCATTTGGAGGCCTAAAGCGAAAATTTTAAATGAGACTTTTTTAAAAAAAAAAATTTTAATTGTATTAAAAAAAATTAACTATAAATAGGGCATTTTTAATATTCTAAATGGGCCTTTTTAATATTCTAAATGGGTTTTTTTATTTTTTTTAATATTTTTTTTTTTAATGAGGCCTAAAGCAAAGGGTTTGATGGCCTAATGGATGGGCCAGCCCTAAGTTAGTGAATCTTAACCATAATTAATGGGTGATAAAAGGGACATCTGTTGACCGTGGGTGCAATTGAACTCTAAACTCTCCCGAGTTCAATCCCACCCATAGGCCAACACGTGTCTTTTTGAAACAATCATTAACTGTGATTAAGATTTATTAAACTTGGTTTTTAGAAAAAAATATTGAAACATGTGTCCGATGTTTAAAAAAAATTCCAACCCTTAAACCCTTCTAGTAACGCATGGTAACTTTTTTTTAACTACCATAGCTACAGCAGAGGATCCTGTGTATGGTAAGCACTTCGGATTGTTTGGAGTGTTTAGCAAACTGGAAAAAAAAAATGCACCAATTCTTAGGATTAATACTTATTTTTAGAAGAAAAAACTAATTAAAAAAACATCAAATTGTATATCCTTTGTCGGACACATATCGTGCCGTTGCCCTGACCGGATTTAAATGGGCAAATTGAATCTAAAGTGAGAAGAATTTGAGTGTCAATGGATCGAGCTTAAGCTTGTATTTTTGTGATTTTGTAATATCCTCTTATAAGTTCCATCATGCCTCAAACAGTTGGTATTCGTTTTAAGTGGAGTGTTTGGGTGAAACTTATTTGGGTTGAGGGTGTGTAGTGTGTATTTGTGTGTGTGGTCTTCTTTCTCATGAGTCTAGGGGTTTCAACGAGCCGAGTTGAGCCGATTGGGCATTGCTCAAGCTCAGCTCATTGGATTTTTGATGTTGCTCAAGCTCGGTTCAAGCTCGAAAAGGTCAGCTCGGCTCGTCAACAAATCATCGAGCTTGAGCCGACTCGTTAAGTTCTAATTTTTTTAAAAAAATTATATAGTGGAGACGATATTCTAACAATTAAGGGATTAAATGATTAGGTACAAAGAAATATGGAAGATAAAATAATGTTTTCACTAACCTGATGAACATTTCATATTCTTAATTTTAAAAACTTATTTCATTTTCTAACATTTTTTAATGTAAAACTCAATATTGACAATGGTATAACTATACATGGGTATTCATTAAATTAGTCTGAGTCGAGTCGAGCTAAGCTACCTCTTACTCGAGCTCGGCTTGTTATCTAAATGAGCTCACTCACTTGGCTCGGCTCGGCTCGGCTCGGCTCAATGAGCTTTTTAATCTTGCTCAAGCTCGACTCATTTCGAGCCGAGTAAGTTGGCTCGGCTCATTGACAGTCCTACTCATGACTATAGCTCCGCCTTACGGTGTTGTTACCTTAACCAAAAAAATCTATCAATGATCTTAGTCCACATTGGTTGTGTAATTGATCTTTCATCCCCTTATAAGCATCATCATGCCTCAAACGGTTGACATCCGTTTTGAGGAGTGTTTGGGTGAAGCTTATTTGAGTTGAGGGTGTGTGGTGTGTGTTTGTGTGTGTTTTTCTTTCTCATAATTGTAGCTTCACCTTGTGGTGTTGTTACCTTAACAAAAAAATAAAAAACTAACTTGGCCCAGGCTTGAATTCATCGATTTTTTTTATTGAAATGTTATCGTGTAAACTAACACATGCTTTAAACGCGCTCACACATCCAAACCTAAGGTAGTCGCAAACAGGGGTGGAGCCTTATGGGGCCGACTGGGCATTGCTCAGGCTCGGCTGAAATTTTGAATTTTTTTTTTCACATGTAGACCTATTAGGGGCATAGCCTGGGAGAGGGGCAGAGCCGTGAGGGAACGGGGTGTTCTAGCCCCTCCTAAACTGCAAAGTAACAAACATATACCTTACAAACAGATGCGGCCCATGAACTTGACCCTCAAAAAAAAAATTTGGGGGCTATGCCCCCCAACCCCCCATTGTTAGCCCCTCGTGAAAGAGAATCCTGACTCTAGCCCTGGCCGCAAAGGTACCATAAGGGTAAGTCCAAGCAACCACTCCAAAATGGCCTAGGATTGATGGCCCCTTATACCCCTACAAAGTCCACTTCTCAATTGATGTAGGACTAAACCTGGGATACACACACCCTAAAAGTGTGTATCCTGACCACGTCTAATATTTTTTGTTTGAGGCGTGCAGCGTGCTCGCCCACTTTCAAGTATACAAGTATTGTTTTTTTGGTTGAGAGTAAGGACTCGCGATAGTAGGGTTAGCACGTCTCTTTTCTATTTTTTTCACTTGAAATTATCTCCAGTTGTAATTGGAGTCCAGTTAGCTCCTGAGGTCACCATGTGTCCCTATTGACACCCGTGGTTAAGATTCACAAACTCTTAGGGTTCAACTACCTATTCTTAATTTTTAGAAAAAATATGTCGAAAATTTTTTAACTGTAAGAGGTAGTAAATTTTAACTAGGGTTTAATATAAAATTTGATTTTTTTTTTCTAAAAACCAAGGATGAGTGAATCCTAGTAACAAGGGAATTTTAACCATAATTAAGGGTGTCAATAGGGAGGAGTCCTAAAGTCTTTTTTTGTTTTTCTTCTAACCGTATAAATCCTAACCCATTTAGGGCCAAATGGGACACATGGCAGCTTTTTAAAATTACCGGATGACTTCCATCCGGTATATTAGAAAAAATATCTAGGGTCCACGAAACTCAGCTCATCAAGCAGCACCAATTGGAGCTGGTTGCTTCTACTTAAAGCTTTGGGTTGTAAAAGATGATTGCACATTTGCATGTGTTTTCTTTGCCAGAAGCGCACGCTAGCTCCCCGGGAATCGCTGCCTCTCCTTTTTGCATTTGGTTTACGCGGGAAAGGGACCGGTGGTACAATGTGCAACGCGACCAGCATTTGATATGAATAGGAGTTATTTCGGCAGTGACACTGACGATTCGGCTGTTTGTTTGTAAATTTCGCGATCAGAATCAGAGCTCTTTTGAAATGTAATGTAGTGACGCTTCGGCTGTTCTTAAATTCTCGATCAGATATGGGACTACCCATATGGAGTTCCCATATCGGAAAATACTAACGTCCTTCTCGAGTAGGCCGAAAGGATGGTCTATCATTTTCACATGAAGACGTGCCCACTATTCAGGGCAGTGGGGCCGGGCATACAAAGTATTGTAATTTAATATAATTGAAATGTCATAAATCAAAGGAAAATTGTCCATCATACATATTCTCTAGATTTATGATCTTGTAGGGGTACTAACAATAGGGGTTTGGTGGCGTATTCTCCTAAAAAAATTTTGAGGGCCAAATTAATGGCCATCGTGTATATTTGTGTCCGTTTATATTATATATAGTTTTTTTTTCAAAAGTTTAAGAGGGCTAGAGCCCTTGTCTCCCGGCTCCATCCCTCTCCCGGGTTAATATTAGTATAGTAATTTTTTTCCCAAAATTTCAAGGGGGACTTCAGCCCCCCGATCCCCAAGTGGCTCCACCCCTGATGCCAACAAGGGCATTATGTAAGCAAATCAAAGCCTCGTGATGTCTCCCAAGTGCACGTAGACAATCTCCTCACTAGCAATTACCAGAGAGGACCCATGTTTATTTTTTATATAGTAAATCTTCTAAGCCGATACAAGTTGAAGATTCTTATTAAAAACAAGCCTATGAAAAAGTTTACAAGTGCGACACAAGAGGTAAGGATCAAACATTGTTTTTCCTAACAAAGTTCGTGGGTCATTTCGTACATATCCAACGATTTGGATATTGTTTTTCCTTGTTTACACATGTAGTTGTCCCTTTGGCTTAAGGCTATGCCCTACTAAATAAAAAAGTATAAAAGATTTATTTTATGGAGTGTTAGCCTCAATCTTATAATTCAAAATTTTTCCATAGTCACAAGGTCGTAACAATGCATGACATTGTTATCCCTTCAATAGGTGAAAACAAAAAATTCAAACAAAATAAATTTATGTTTTGCACTGATTCTCAAGGTAACGGGTGATGCAATGACACTTATCACTATCACCTTGAGACTTTGGAAGCTTGTTACTGGGCTAGCATTTCTTTATTTTATTTTCAAAAGTCCAGGGAGCAGTTGCCTTCTTATCCCATGACTATGTCTTAGTTTTTGTTTTTTAAGTTCAAGGGCAACTCTCCATTGTCCCATGATTATGTATTGTTAAATAATTAAATAACATAATATAAACATATATTTTTTTGTCAAAAGCTCTTGGGGGGAGGGGGGCAGCTATCCCATGCCCAATGACTATGCCCTATTAAATTACTTACTTTTTTTTCCAAAAGTTTGAGGCAGGGCTGGAGCCAGGGTGGCGGGGAGGGGCCATGGGCCCCCCAAAATTTTGGAAAACCCATTCTTTTTAGGTAAATTCTTTTAGAAAAACAAATAATATTAAGATTTTATATTTTATATATAGTGCCCCCCCCCCTCCCAAAAAAATTTCCACAAGCACTCCGTCCGTCTCCCTTTAGCTGTGGTTAAGTTTAATCGAATTGAGATTAGTATTTTTTGTTCTTGTAAAAACTAAGATTAACCTTAGGGGTGAGTGAATCTTAACCACAATCAATGGGTGTTAAAAGGGACACATGGCAGCTAGTAGATCCTCTTTTAACTATGGTTAAGCTTAATCAACTTAAGGTTAATATTTTTTTTCTAAAAAGATTAGATGGATGAACCTTAGGGGTGAGTGAATCTTAACCTAAGTTGGTGAGTGTTAAAAAGAGACATGTGGCGGCTGTAGAGGCCCGCGCATTTCACCCAAAAGAATAATTTTCCTTATATATAAAATATAAATAATATATAAAATACAATTAATTTTATTTAAATAATAGCTCTCTCGAACATTGCCCAAAAAAAAATATTACGGGACCTATGCCCCCAAGACTCATACTTTGGCCCCCCAAGGAAAAATTCCTTTCTGCCCCTCTGAAGGGAGGGGAGATCAAAACTAATAAACTTTTCACTATGATTGTGAGATCAAGTATGATGGAAGAAACTTTTCTGCAGTGAAGTGGCAAGAAGAGCTCAGAGGCCATTTACAAACTCTATTAACAAAAGTTGTCTTGGTTAGCTCCTAAGCATGATATCAAAAATCTACATAATTCGGTCAACTTTCGTCAAAATGAGTTAACTTTCACATTGTCCGAAGTAAAATGTTATTGTATTTTAAAAATAGTGGATTTCATGGTGAATTTCGGTAAACTTGGACCGAAATAGAAAAAATGTGTCGAAAAAATAAAGAACTTTGATAGAAATTAATCGAATTGTACCGAAAAAGTTTGCATATTGAAAGACTTTTAAGTTTTAACTTAAAAGAATAATACTAGTTTCACTCGCTTTAAACTTATTTTATTTATAAGAAAAGACATGTGTCCCTACCATTGACCTTATTATAAATCTAATTGGCTTTAAAAGAGAGAGTTGTTAGCATTAACGTTATTCTATATTATAATTTTATTATTAGTATATTATACTCATAAAATATTTTTTAGTAATATTAAATAATTTTATAATAGTATTTCATAAATTAAAAGTTATTTCATTAATCATCTTCTACGCTTCACATATTGATTTTATCATGTAAAAACATTGATCTCATCAATTGTAGATTGAAATTGGTTTCGAAACTAAATTGAATTTTAATTTTTTTTATTAACTTTAATGTGCATTCATAAGTTTTTTAAGTTTCTAAAATAATTAACAAGGATAATCATTACAAAATAAATAGAATAAAATGGTGTTATATACCTCATTCACTTAACAAAGACAAAAAATATAATTAATTTTCTTTATATAATATGGAGAAATATCAAGAAAAAGTTACAACTCAGACAAACATACAACACATGTCACTTAACATGATTCTTACATTTGATTACCACTTGCATTAGTAATATAATGAATTCTAAATATGTATTTATATTTAAGAATTGAATCTCTAAAGTTTTATATTAGATATCTAATATTTTCTTAAAGTTTCTTAGGATTCTTTAATTTTTACATAACTTCTTTGAACTTGCTTAAACTTCCTTAAAATGTATCAACTTTTTTACCTACGAAGCTAAATTCCTAACTCATAAGTCATTAAGTCATAACCAATTAGCTTTTGTTAAAGGGAAGTTCTATCTTTGACAACGTCTTCCCTTGCCATGAAGTGGTATATAATGACCATCTTAGTCAAGTTCCCTTTCATAAATTGTCATTTCTTTTGCAAGTTTGAACAAAATTGGATTTTCTACAGTTTTCATCCGATTGGTTGAGGCTTGTACTACCAATCCTTGTTTTTGCCGTAATGATCAATGGATCCCAGGTTGGGTTCTTTAAAGGGATGCGTGACTTGTGGCAAGGGGACCCAATGCCCCATATTTGTTCCTTCTGCTGATGCAACTCCTATCTGAAAAGCTTGACTGTACAGATTGCAAGAAGGTGGCAAACTGGTGATCTTCCTGTCAAATACCTGGGCACCCCTCTTATTTGTTCCAGATTATCTTTTGCAGACTGTCGATCTCTGTTCAGTGCTATTCAAGCGTTGTGCATGGAAATGCAGAACTCTGGTGTACCCAGAGAGGCTTGAGTTGATCAAAACAGTCCTGAATGGAAAGCATCAATTCACAGTTACTACTTAATGGCATATGGACTCCCTACAGCATAAACATTGTCCAAGCAAATGTAGCATATGAAACACCAGTGCTTCATCCATATTTATGGCATCTGGGAGGTTTGGAACCGAAAGAAACATGCCAAATATGCATGTAACTATTTCCCATATTACCAATATATGTATAGTAGTGTTCAGCAATCAAGCATTGGACAGCCCCTGATATGCCATGTCTGATATAATTTGATCAGCACTGCTTAACAATATTGATTAGTTCTTTGTGAGAATATAAGCAAAAGGTGACAGTCCCAAGCATGTCAAATTTTCTCAACCTTCAAAATTCCACAACAAACAAAAGGAGACAACTACATATCATCTGTGAAAAAAGGAAACAGTCTAGAGAATAAAAGGAAACTTAATTTGCACCTGTGTTTTATTTTTATTTTCAAAAAAAAAAACTCTTCCATGCCTCTGCATTCACCCACCACATGGATCTCCAAATAGTCTATCACACTCCGCAGAACTGCACGTGGAAAGAGAGGTAGGAGGCACACATTGCCAAAATTTTCGTCTAAACGAATTACGCACTAAAAAGAAAAGGGGGAAAAAAACTTTAATCAGATTGCTCGTGTAGGGGTTCCAAAGAAATTGGTGAAGTGTCTGTTGGAGAAGCAGCTTGTTCGGGTAGAACTTCCGGAGATTTTGTATCTGGATTCTGATGTTTGTTGCTTGCTGCCTCAGGCTTCCTAATCCGATCAGGCAACCTCAATGGTTTGGAGGGAGAAGTTTCTGACGAGGGGGCCATACCCGAGTTTCTTTGGTAAGGGTAGAGAGATGGATCTGGTATAAATGGCGGGGGAAGGCTCATACTGTAGTCATAAGAATATCCAGTGAAGGGGGTGAAGGGGTGATCGAATTTGCAATTTGGACCAAAGTTGCAGATTCCATAGAGACTGTAGAATGCGCATATGGTTTGGCCCTACATGTATAAGAACATAAAGTCAGTCATCAAAAGGATGAAAAATAATGAGGTGAAATGGGTTTCAGACATACAGGTCTCAGGGGAAGTCCAAGTGGTCCTAGAGCGCCACTTATAGCCAATGGAGAAATCTTCTCTTGTGGGTGATTGAACTTGCAAGTGGTTCCATATTTGCAGCTCCCAGTCATAACGAAATAGTGGCAAACTTTCTGATCAAGTCTCTCGGGGACATGTGCGACGGATGTCGATAACAAGTGCACCTGCCCGCTCGAACCCAACTCACCCTGATGTTTAGAGTTGTAGACAATGTTAGATCCAAAAATATCAGTGGATAATAAGGGACTCGTGGTTCCCTGATTGGCATACAGAAAAACGAAATAGATATACTATATTCAATAGGAGATCCAACTCAACTCATTACACACATTGCCATAGAGGAAACCAACGCACTTATCAATAGAGCCTAAGGAGGGGGTTACCAATGCCAAAACTATTAGCATGGTGTTCAAGGGGTGCAATCCATCATTTGATATGCCACACCTAGGACATCTCCTCGGTCAAAAATCAATGTAATTACATCATAAAAAATGTCTATTATGTAGACTTTCTTCTGGACTATTGGCCCTATTCTTTCAACTTAAGCCATTGACCATACCTTGGCTTGTTGTAACCTAAAAGAATATGATAAATCCTGCGGTTAAAGACTTGAGCCATTCAGTTGAATCAACTCTTGGGAGGAGATGAGCCCAAACCCCTGCTGTGATTTACACACGTTACTGGTAGACCTTCGTTAGGGTCTAACCAGATGGGCACCTCAGATTTTTTTCACTTAAACATCCGCTGACAAAAAATAAAAGGATTGGAGACAACTAGAGTACTCAAGATTTTTTTTTTACAATCAGTCTGACAAGGCCACAAATCTCATGTAAGTTTGCAAGAAAATCATTAAAAATATTCAGGCGGCTTTGTTAAAGCTGAGAAGTCACACAACCTCAAGATTGCAGCATAGATCACAATCCAAAGTAATGATGAGAACAAGCCCGATATTTATGCAGTTCCTATAGGTTAGCTGAAGACCAATTTTAAAATCAAGCAATCCTTTTGCCACATCACTCTCCCCTTGTGCACTATTTTCCTCATAAGGCTGTGTGGGTTAACCAAGTCCCCACGAAGGTATCCTTCTTCCTCTGGTCTGCAGCACAAAATAAGATTCTAACTACGGACCAGTTAAAGAGGAGAGGGTGGAGCTTTGCCAACCAGTGTTATCTGTGCCTGAAAGAGAAAGAAAGTGTGAATCATTTGTTCCTGCATTGCCAGTAGTCTCTGAGATTTGGGCTTTTTTCTTGACTCGGTTCGGTGTGGAGTGGGTCTTCCCATTTTCCATTCTGAGCTTTTTATCTAGTTGGGGTTTGACATCTTTGGTGGGTGCTAAGGAAACAATCTGGACTCTGTTACCCGGCGCGATAACATGGGTTATCTGGAAAGAGAGGAATGGTCGAGTATTTGACAACTCCCAATCCCCTTTTCTTCATATTCTGTCACGGGTGCACCAGTCGATTGTGGAGTGGAGCTCCTCTCTCCATTTGGACCAGGCAGTGAGGGACACCTTGCACCCCTAAGGAGCTGTTGGTGGATTTTTGTGTTATTTTGTGCTTCTATTCAGTCTTTTCTTTAGCTCTGTATCTTTTTCTTCCTTATTTAGTTTACATCTCTATAAACTGGTTACATCCTTTATATTATATAACTGATTTACCGATCAAAAAAACATTGCAATTGCAAAAAGTCAAAGGAGATGACCATATAAATATTAGGATTCATGAAAACCAAAACCAAATGTCAGAGCACATGTTCAAATAGATTTAGTTTTCTCATAGTCATAAACCAGCCCTAGTTTTCAGCATCAAAGAAAAGTCATTATCGCATGTGTATGTTTAAAGCAAACTGAATGTCTAAGTTTAGAAGATTTAACAGTTCAGAAGATTTAAAGTAATGTGGTAGCCAATGTAGTCATAGAGTCAAGCGATGCCTAAGCGATATGGGGTTCTCTAGGTGAGGCGATACCTAGGTGACCAAAATTTAGTTGTCTATTTACATTATATATTACTATATAATATTATATTATAAAAGATTATATTATATTATATTATATTATATCATAAAAGATTTACTGAGTGCCGGCCTAGATTATGGTCTAGGTAATAGGGGTCTTGGCTAGGCGAGATGGTGGCCTATGCAACATTTTGACTACACTGGTGGTAGCGATACTCTCTTAAACACTCCCACATACAGGCATTTAGAATGGATCCCAGCCTTTGCAAAGGGAGAGTTTTACAGCCTTCCTCACTTTCTTGCCCAATCCTATATTTCCCAACATTAGTCACATTAGTGCATGGTGGCTTACAGGTTGTTGCAATGTCAACATGTAGGTCTATTGTTGAGTGCAACTATCTTCTTTATTTCAAGTTTCAACAGCTTCTTGTTGATAATTAGGGCATTAGAGATAATTATTTGGACAGAGATGGATTTTTGTTGTTCTTATTCACTTCTCGGATGTTCCCCACCGTGTTTTCCAGAGTATATATTTTTTTTCCTTATCTTGAGCTTAGGGGAGCCAAGATTTTCTTGTAAGGGGGGCTAGTAATGTTTGATTGATAATGTTTGTAATTATTGATGCATTTGTGAAGAATGATTAGCCTGGTATGAAATATTCTTGATCCAAGGGGCGTGGGGGGTACGGGGGCATAGTCCCAGCTTTTTTTTTTTTTGAGGGCCAAGTTCATTGGTCATCTCATCTGTTTGTTAAGATTATTATTATTAAGTTAGGGGCCAGCTGCTCCCCTTGCCCATGGCTATGCCCTCTTAAATTAAATATTAATATAAAATTTAGCCCTTTTTTTAAAAGTTCAGGGGGCAGCTGCCCCCGTTGCCCCATGTCCATGCCCTCTTAAATTAAATAATATAGTATATATATTTATTTATTTTTTCTCAAAAGTTCAGGGGGGAGGGGGAGGGCTAGAGCCCCCCTCGTCACCACCTGGCTATGCCCCAACTTAAGCTCCAATTCTACATTCCTCTCAACAACCAGCAAAGCCTTAAATAATGCTTGCCATAAAGAATAGCAAAGCACCAATTTCCATAGTTTCAATCAAAACATTCCTGATAGAGTATATCTAATGAACCAAATATGACATGATTAGTCTGTGAAAGTAGTTCTCAATAACAAAAGTACACACATTGTGACAATAAATACTCACAATCTAAGTGAAAAAAGAGTAGGTAAGAAGAAAAAAAAAGGCCAATCGCTTAGTCTAATAAAATGTAAGAGTACAACAAAAACCATGTGATATATTAAACCAAGCACTTCTACAGCCAATGGAAGCATATGAATGAATAATAGTGTAAAAATGACAACTTGAAAGAAAATCAATGTGCTTATGCAACTACTGGTTGATCTACACAAGTCGTTCTCAGGGCTGTGAAAGGAGATGACCAACGGTCCACCACTAATAGAATTGTAAAGAGTGCCAAAGGATACAAACCAGAGTGTGCTTAACCCACTTTTAGTTGTTCCATACCACGCATGATTATGAGTGGACAATGGTTATTATCATGAAAAAAGATCATAAATGAAAATTTTTCAGAAAATACAGCTCTTCCCTAGGGACTAGACTGCCTTACCGAGTTACTGTGGTGAGCCCACCAGAAGGGAATTGACAATGTGAGAAAGTGTCAAAAATTTAGAGAAGACGTTGTTGGGCTCATAGTGATGAAAATCATAGGTTGAAATCATAGAGGAAGTGAGGATAATGGCAGAAGACAAATATGTTAGATCTTGTGGTCATACAATGATCACGGGGTTTGATTTCAAAACCCCGGATCAATCTTCCCGTTTGATCGAAGCATGCCGGTAAGAGTCCGATCATGCGGTGGTGATCATTAAGGTACACCGGACTCAGTACACCCTAGACACATATCATATTTAAAATGACATAATCACCATTTGATATGTGGACCAAAATCCTTGATGGGTAGGATTCTGGGACCCTATAAATAGGGATGGTCCCAACTCTCGCCCCTAAAGTTCTTTTGGTTTTCCAAAAGCAAAAGGCTCCCCATCCAGCCAGAGGAGGAGAAGAGAGTTGAAGATCCATCTCTTTAAAAGAGAACTTCAAGACTAGTAAGATGGCCGGTACACCATTTAATTATATAAGTTTAGTTGTTTTCTATACGAAAAGCCAGATGATCCGAGATAGAAGTGGTCGTTGTGAACACTTACAAGCATGGTTCAAAATATTGGTATTGGTCACCGTATCGGTAAGTCTAAAATAGGATACGTATCGGTTGGATACAGCAGAAAAATTCCGGATACGTTAAAATGGCTTGGATACGCAAAGAAAAACTTGGATACCTTGCATGAAACCCATTTTAATGCAAATATAAGTTAAAAACAAACTAAATGAAAGCCTCCAACTACATTTATAATCATACATATAAGAGTTAACAAATTTGTAAGTTAAAAAAAGCGTGCGCTAATAAATATGTATGAAAATACAAATCATAGTTACTTAACTAAGTGATAGAAGCTTACTTGCATTCATAAATCAAAAATATGAAAATACATAGACCCTTGTATTCACAAATCAAATTACATACGTGATAGAAGCTCAATACCACATTGAGCTTTGTATCGGCTCATACTCTATCATTGTGGGATCAGGAATTGAGTAGAGTGATACATTATAAATGATCGAGATATGATGACACCACTGTGTCCAAGTCATCATCGTGCGGTACATGCTCAGGTACATTTGTACATATGTCTGCTACTGAGTCGTGATCTGTCCATAACTGTCAGTCGAAGACTAGGACTGAGCATCATAACCAGTGGCTCCTGATAAGTAGGGTTGGGCTGGGGCATCATAACCAGGGGGATAACCTTATTTACATATTAATATCTAAAGTAAATGAAAGTAAAATCATTTACTTAATAATATATTATGTAAATAAGTTGTGTGTATTGGGTCAGTATTGTGGATTCTAGTGTAAATGGAATGAGAAAAAAAATTAACTGAAAAATCCCCGTATTGAGTGTATCGGGCTTGTATCGGCCCGATACAATGAAGTTTTTTTTTCCAACGTACCAGTGTATTGGGTAGCTCCAAATAAGATACGTATCGGCCCGTATCGGTCGATACGTATCGATATTTTAAACCATGCTTACAAGGAGTATTAGAGCTTCGTTGATCGGCTTTTGTAAACAAGCTTAATTTTGGGTTGATTTTATTTCATACCCAAAAATTTCATTCTGTGTCTGAGAAACGGTAGTTGCAAAAATTCTGCTTGGGGAAGAAGATGATTACATCATCTTCTCTTTGAGGTGGAACTTTATCTCCACTTATCCAAATTTGCTTACTTTTCATACATGCAGCTGACTATTACTGCCACATGGCCATTGCAAGCCTTAATTAGGCATGCAATTATGGCCACGAACCATTAAATGGTTTTTCATTATCCGTGACCTTATTTGTGGAGAGGGACTTGTCTATGACCTTGCTTGCAGACTTGTCCGTGAGACTTGTTCACGGCCTTGTCCGTGATGCTTGTCCGTGACATTGTTTTGTCCACGGACAGACTATTTGTCCGTGGACCAATTTAAATAAATTGTATTCTACTCGTGACTCCATCAGCGAAGTGCTTATTTGTGGCAAAGTTTTGATTGTCCACAAACAGAATGTTCTGTCCACAGAAACCCTATCTGTGAAACAAAGTTGCCCGTGGAACCAATTGTCCATGGAACCTTGTCTGTGGCATCATTTTGTCAACGGACAGAATGGTTGTCCGTGAGACTTTTGGGTTGGCTCATGATCGTAAATACCATAAGTGTGATGTCCACTGACAGAATGTTTTGTCTGTGGATTTTTATCCGTGAAGCTTTGTTGGTCAAATTGCACAAAATGTTATCTACATAGAATTCAATGGCATGAGAGTAAATAACATAAAGGTTAAAGGTCTATATATAAAACCAAGAAAAGATAACTCGTTGAGATTTTTTCTTCTCTTACATGGGTGATGTCATGTATGACATCACTCATTAATACCCATTAATGCTCATGTAAAGGAAATGCCTAACACCATTTTCTTTTGAAGAGTAACTCTCTTTTGCTTGGAGAGAATTTGAGTGGAAGACACGTGTCTTTCTTTTAATGGAAGACAATAATACTGTCTTGCTAATTAATGGAATAATTATAAGGTGGTCCATAGAGTGGGTTTGTGGGTCGGATTACATTTGGATTTGGGGTATTGCCCTATAACTCATTGGTTACTTCTAGTTCTTTCCCGCACAATTGTTTGTGGCTTTCAATTGTCATAAAATACGTGATCAAGCCAAGGTGGATCACTCTGTTTTGGATATCTGAAAGGGTAAGGTGGTTGGTTAGGATATCGAAAAATAGAGGTTTCTTTCTGCCCAAAGGTGATAAAATCCTCGAAATTCTGATATCTATAACTTACTAGCCTTATTGTGAAAAAAAATTTATCTTTAAAAAAATTTAGTACATTGCAGTGCTTTCAGGTTGTAGAGTAGTGATCAAGACCCACCAAAGGTGGGTCACTATCTTTAGGACAATGTGAAAGGGTAAGGTGGTTGGTTAGGATATTGAGAAATAAGAATTTCTTTCTACCCAAAGGTGATTGAATCCTCAAAGTTTCTGATATCTATAACTTACCATCCTTATATTTATGAAAGGTGTTTATTTTCAGTAATTCTTGTATGTGAATGGTTAAGTTACTGCATGCAATTGTGAACCCCACTGCTATTACCGGTTATCTGTCAGGCATCGAACCTCTAAATGGTTCGAATTTTTCAAAATGGAAACAACAAATAGAACTGGTTCTAGAATGCATGGATCTTGACGTGGCCATACGAGATGTTAAGTCGACTGAACTCACTATTGAGAGCACGATTGAACAAAGGTCCAATTATGAGAAGTGGGTAAGATCCAATCGAATGTGTTTGATGATTATAAAATGCTCTATTTCCAAATCCATCAAAGGTGCTATTCCTGATGTTGAAAATGTCAAAGATTTCATGATTGGAGTACAAAACAGTTTAAGATTTCTACCAAGGCAGAAGGAAGTACTTTATTGACCAAACTGGTTAATTTAAAATATGATGGTTCTGGTAATGTGCGAGAGCTATACTTAGAATGTCTTATATGTCAGCTCAGCTCAAGGGTATGGATAGGAGGTTTCTGAAGGTTTTTTGGTACGACTTGCATTTCAGTCTCTTCCTCCACAATTTGAACAATTTAAAATCACATATAATACGCAAAGGGAGAAGTGGAGTTTGAAGAGTTAACTACTATGCGCGTTCAAGAATAAGAAAGAATAAGAAACTATAAATCAGAGAGTGTTCATTTGACTAGTAAAAATCATTTTAAAGAAAGTTCAAAGGAGAAAGTAGTACGACTGGTTATCAGAAAGGTTTTAAAGGAAAGGGAGTCTAGCCCAATCAACAACAAAAAACTTAAAAAGATTTATTTGTTTCTTCTATCATAGAAAGGGACATATGAAAAAACATTGTTATCAGTACAAGAACTGATTGGAAAAGAGAGGTAAAGATTTGTCACTTGTGTTTTGAATCCAATTTGATAGATGTTCAAATCAATACTTGGTGGGTTGATACCGGTGCTACTATTCACATATGTAATTCTACACAAGGCCTTTTAAGAAGAAAAATGGTAGAAAACAAAGAAAGAATATTGGTGATGGGAAATGGAGAAAAGGTGAGAATTGAAGTTGTTGGTATCTTTAGGCTAGTCTTAGAGTTTGGTTTTGTTTTGGACTTAGCCAACACCGTGTATGTGCCTAGTGTGAGGCGCAATCTTTTGCCGGTTTCAAGGCTCGATTCTAGTGGTTTCCAGTTCACTTTTTGTAATGGAAATTTTACTTTGTTATGTAAATCTCAAGTTGTTGGATCTGATTCTTTGTGTGATGGCCTTTATAAACTTAATATTGATGCCGTGTATGCTCAATCTCTTTTATCCACATATATGTGTGAGAGCTCTAGATCAAAAAGACCAATAATAAATGAAAATTCTTCTATGTTGTGGCATAAGCGTTTGGGGCATATTTCTAGAGAAAGAATTGAGAGATTAGTCAAAGAGAATGTTCTTTATCCTGTTGATTTTACAGACTATGAGGTTTGCATTGATTGTATTAAGGATAAACACACAAAGAAGAGGAAGAAAGGTGCTGCCAGAAGTTTTGATCTCTTAGAAATTATTCATACTGATATATGTGGACCTTTTCCCACTCCCTCCTGGAGTGGTTAGAAATATTTCATTACGTTCATTGATGATTTCTCCAGACATGGCTATGTGTATCTCATTCATGAAAAATCTAATGCATTGGAAGTTTTCAAGATTTATAAAGCTGAAGTTGAAAATCAACTTGACAAAAGAATCAAGGTGATGAGATCAGATAGAGGAGGAGAATATTATGGTAGATATGATGCATCAGGTCGTAATCCAGATCCTTTTGTAAAATACCTGCTGGAGAAAGGTATTGTTGCTCAGTATACTATGCCTGGAACTCCAGAGCAAAATGGAGTAGTTGAAAGAAGGAACCGCACTCTTAAAGAAATGGTAAGAAGCATGGTGAACAACTCTTTACTTCCAGAATCTTTATAGGGTGAAGCCTTAAAGACTGTTGCATATATACTAAATAGAGTGTCTAGTAAATCAGTAAGCAAGATTCCGTTTGAGTTGTGAACTGGGAGAAAACCTAGTTTAGCGCACTTATGAGTTTGGGGTTGCGCAGCGGAAGCCAAAATATATAATCTACATGAAAAGAAGTTAGATCCCAGAACCATTACCTGTTATTTCATTGGTTATCCAGAAAGATCCAAAGGATATAGATTCTATTGTCCTTCTTATAGTACGAAGATTGTTGAGTATGAAAATGCCAAATTCCTTGAAGATAGTGAGATCAGTGGGAACGATAAAACAAGAAATGTCGCTTTTGAAGAGAATCATATTAGTATACATTTATCTATTATTCAAAATAATGCTACTATTCAACCTGTTGTCGAGGGCACCAGTTCAAATGACCAGACAGTTGATCATATACCATCTCAAATGGATACTATGATTGTTCCACCTGTTGTTGACATGTCATTGAGAAGGTTTCAAAGACAGAAAAAGTCGGCTATTCCTTATGACTATATAGTGTATTTGCAAGAAAATGACTTTGACATTGGTTTGGATGATGATCCAATTTCGTTTGAACAAGCTGTAGATAGTTTTGATTCATGTGAATGGAGCAATGCCATGAATGATGAGTTAAAGTCAATGAAAAAGAATCAAGTCTGGAATCTTATTGAATTACCAAAGGAAGTCAAGGTAGTAGGTTGTAAATGGGTATTCAAAACTAAGCGTGATTTCAAAGGCAATGTTGAAAAACATAAGGCCGGCTGGTTGCGAAGGGCTTTACTCAAAAAGAAGGCGTTGACTACAAAAAACTTTTTCTCCATTTTCTAAAAAGGACTCATTGAGAATCATAATGGCATTAGTTGCTCATTTTGATTTAGAGCTGCACCAAATGGAAGTAAAGACTGCTTTTCTTAATGGTGATTTACATGAGCATGTTTATATGAAAAACTAGAAAGGTTTGTGTTAAAAGGCATGGAGCATTTGGTGTGCAAGTTAAACAAATCTCTATATGGTTTAAAACAAGCTTCTCGACAGTGGTACATAAAATTTGATGAAGTGATTACATCTTTTGGTTTCAAAGAAAATGTTGTGGATGAATGCATATATCTAAAAATCAGTGGGAGCAAATTTATATTCCAATTCTTTATGTTGATGAATATTGCTAGCCAGTAGTAATTTGGGTATGTTGTTTAAAACCAAACAGTTTCTGTTAAAGAATTT
Source organism: Tetracentron sinense (assembly GCA_015143295.1). Lineage (NCBI taxonomy): Eukaryota > Viridiplantae > Streptophyta > Magnoliopsida > Trochodendrales > Trochodendraceae > Tetracentron > Tetracentron sinense. The sequence goes on from JABCRI010000496.1 coordinate 124,892, forward strand.
TAAAATGAAAGATTTAGGTGAAGCATCGTTTGTTATAGGGATTGAAATCCATTGTGATAGAGCTCGTGGTCTTCTTTTTGTCTCAGAGAGCTTATATTGTTAAAATATTAAAACCGTTCAATATGCCACAATGTTCTCCTGGAGTGGCACCAATTGTCAAAGGTGATAAATTCTGCATGTTTTAGTGTCCCAAGAATGACCTTGAACGAAAAGAGATGGAAAAACCCTTATGCATCAAGAGTTGGATGTTTAATGTATACTATAGTCTGCACCCGTCCGGACATAGCGTTTACAATTGGCATGTTGGGTAGATATCAGAGTGATCCTGGTATGGATCACTGGAAAGCAGCTAAAAAGGTAATGCGATATTTGCAAGGGACTAAAGATTATAAACTCACATACAAAGGGTCTGATCATCTTGAGGTGACTGGTTATTCAAATTCCGACTACGCTGGTTGCCTTGATAGCAAGAAGTCTACATCTGGATACATTTTTTATTAGCTAGTAGAGCCATTTCATGAAAGAGTGTAAAGCAAACATTTACAACCTTGTCCACCATGCAGGCAGAATTTGTGGCATGTTATGAAGCCACTACTCATGCAATATGGTTGCGTAACTTAATCTCCGGCCTTCAGGTTGTTGATTCAATCTCCAGGCCATTGAGAATATTTTGTGATTATCAAGCAACAGTTTTCTTTTCTAAGAACAACAAGAGCTCTGGCGGTTCCAAACATATTGATATCAAGTATCTTGTTGTAAGAGAAAAGGTACAAGACCATCAAGTGTCAGTAGAGAATATAAGTACACAGCAGATGATTGTCGATCCTATGACCAAGGGTTTGAACCCTAAAGTCTTTCAGGAACATGTTGATCAGATGGGTCTTATAGATAATTTTGATCTATTTGATTGAAGAGTTTGTTATGACACTTGTTTTGGTAGTTATACTGCATGTTGCTCTATTTACATAAATGATGTGTCCCCAGAGGTATCTAAACAACTAGGTGAGCATAAAAATTTCAAAAACACTCACAGGGAGATCTAGCTGGTTATTAGATCCTCTGAAAGGCTTGGGCTAGACGTGACTAGACATCACAGTGGGTAAACCCTCATTTCAGATGTGAAGGGCGACGGGTCTCAGACGCATGATGGTAATAGTCGTAAAAACATCTGAAAGACACACATGAGATACTGTGTGAAGCAAGTAAAGACCAATTATGGATAAGCATGAGTTGATCACCATAAAGTTTCATGTTGATTCCATGCAGCACAGATTATGCCAATGCGGTGACTTGGAAAAAGGATAGTATCAGTACTGTGATTATGAAAGGTCTTATGTTGATGTGGTAATATAATGATCGCCATAATCCAATGTTGATAGTATTATTTTTTAACCAGTTTGTCGGGTGTTGCGCGATCTTAACTGAGAAGATAAGTTTTTCTCAAAGAGTGGCCACTCGTGTTTTATTAAAATGTCTTCATCCGGGTTTTTTTCTTTAAAAGGAATTTTCAAATAAATGAGTCACCGTGATCATTGTAGACCAAGTGGGAGAATGCTAGATCTTGTGGTCACACAATGATCACGGGGTTTGATTTCAAAACCCCGGATCAATCTTCCCGTTTGATCGAAGCATGCCGGTAAGAGTCCGATCATGCGGTGGTGATCATTAAGGTACACCGGACTCAGTACACCCTAGACACACACTAGTGTGTCATATTTAAAATGGCATAATCACCATTTGATATGTGGACCAGAATCCTTGATGGGTAGGATTCGACCCTATAAATAGGGATGTTCCAACTCTCGCCCCTAAGGTTCTTTTGGTTTTCCAAAAGGGAAAGGCCTCCATCCAGCCGGAGGAGGAGAAGAGAGTTGAAGATCCATCTCTTTAAAAGAGAACTTCAAGACTAGTAAGATGGTAGGTACACCATTTTATTATATAAGTTCACTTGTTTTCTATACAAAAAGCCAGATGATCCAAGATAGAAGTGGGTCGTTGTGACCACATACAAAATACCCTCTTATCAAGGCAATCAAGAGTCAAGAAATGTGTGATCATTAGTTCAAAGGTTTGCACAGCATACTCGCAGCAATGACAATCAGTGTTTTAAAATTCACCGAGACGACTCAAAACTCGGCCGAGTCTACTCGACCGGATTTTGAGTCAACTCGACCATATACTCAATATTTCCTGGCAATCCCAAGTTACTCGGCCAAGTCAACCGGGTTGATCCAACCTGGTCAACACGGATGACTCAACCAAGTCACATTTTTTTTCATCCCTTGAAAGTATAAAAGAGGGGGAAGGGAGATTTTAAGGCAAACTGTCTATGCCTCTTGTCACTCTCATTCACCTCTCTAGCAAAAGCTCCTCTTCGGCGACAGGTAAGTCTCTCTCTCGTCCATCTCTCTCTCTCTCGTGTATCTCTTATTCTTTCTTCTCTATCTCCCTTTTGTACAAGTTTTCGAGTCAATTTGACTCGGCATGGTTTCTGATTCGAATCAAGATTTCGAGTTCTAAATCGAGTTTTAGAACACTGATGACAATCAAGTCAATATTGAGGAAATGGCCTCATTTTTTTATAAAATAAGCTTCAAGAGGATCCAGTCAAGCTACAATCAGGTATTAATTTAAGAAAAAAAGTAGAGCTTATTGGTCCATTCTTGAGAAAAAGAATGTGTCTTAGCGTGTTCACATGAGGAACACGAAAGCAATCATTCGAAATATTATTAGCTAAAACAAGGGACAAACAATATTTTGGCCTAATAAGCATGTCAATCTCCAAATGAGTACGATAAGGCAAAATTTTGAAAGTGATTGTCAATCTTGCATGGCTAATAACAAGCTGACATCTTGGCAATCTAGTTTCAAGCTTATGAACATCTCTAAGATGGCTCTTGTGTCGCATATAAGAAAGGCAAATTCCTACACAAGTTAAAAACTATATGAAAATGCATCCAGCACCAAAACAAAAACAACATCAAAGATAAAACTTCCTTGTGTCTGTGCGATAGGGGGGTGGTAGTGGAGGACTGGATTGCACAGTGGATAACGAATGCACTGGAACCTTGTTTACCAGAACACTCAGTTTATATCAACATCAGAAATAGAAATAGACATTAACACTCTGACCAGCTTAAGAGATTAGCTACTGACCTTATAAGCGTTCCAGCCTTGTTGTCCAGGTATGATCCCAGGGGATGGAGAGAGAACAACAGGCATGTAGGCCTGCGGACCTTGTATACTAGGAACAGATATGTAAGGTGTTCTTGGTAAAGACCATGCTGGAAGTCCGCCTACATAGGGAACACCAGATGAAGGTGCTGATGAGCCCATGGATCCGAGGGCAGCAGGTCCATTAACAGGCAACACAGCTCCGAATGCCCCAGGCTGGGGATGGTGGAACTTGCAATCAATTCCAAACTTACAAGATCCAGTTCGCATATAATAAGGACATGATTTCTCTTCCTGAAAAAGAATAATTGTGACAAATGTAACATAATCATCTTGGGTGTACACAAGGGAGACAAGTCATGAACTTGGTCAACGGATGCAACCACTAGAAAGTTCAGAGATGAAACAAACACCAGGATAAGAGAAGTAGGAACCTGACGCATTGGTAGACCTAAAATGTTCAAGGAGACCTGTCCACTATCATGCCCGTTCCGTGGGTGATGAAATTTACATGTTGATCCAAATCTGCAAGTTCCTGTCTTCAGGAAATACTGCATAGCACATGTGAGCAGACAAGCACCAATTATAAAGAGTTTCCTAATTTGTACATAAAACACAGGTTACAACTTACACAGGGAGAGGAATTTTCAGCTGTTTAATCCTTTAGAAATAAGAGATTGCTGAACTGGCCTATTTACCTTTTCATTAAAAAAATTCAAACATTTACGAGAAAGACTAAGCCAGATGAAATGTTCTCCCTGTTTCATGATTTTCTTATGTTAAGTTTTCAAGAAGGGTTATTATCTTCCCTAGAGGTACCAGTAAGTAGGTAACTGCGAAAAAAATCTTACAGAATATTCATATGGAACACATATTCCAAATTTGTTCCAGCTCCAACAATCTAAATGGAATGGCAAGGAAGTCCCATGAATCAAATTGATAACAAGCATATATTATTGATTATTGTTGCCTTACAAAATCCAAATACAACCTGTCCTTTTATTGGATGAAATGATCATCTTTTCCCAAATCTTATACCAATTATTTGGTATTGAATGAAATAAACATGTTAATTATTTTCTTTGTAATTAGTAAAACAGGCTATATCAAAGAAAATGAAGATTCACAAAGAGCGCTATAGCCCGATGACATGACCAATTTGAATTAGGGGTAGAAAGGGAAAAAAACATATTATGTTATAGTTAACAGTTAACACACCTGACAAACAGAGAGATTACCATACGAACACCCTCATTAACTAGGTGTCTGTTCGGAGTGCACTTCCCAATTATGAGGTGAAGGGATTCACACCTTCATAAACATATCTCACCAAAAGGGGCCACATTTGGGCATATTCCATGATTACTGTCTCATATTACATAGCAAACATTATATATAAGTATGTCCTATCAAAGAAAGAACCATATGCATACACCCAAAACCATATTCCATTGTCAAACTCACAATAAAAGCCATATAAACATGGATAAAATGACAAGTTTGTAGGAAGTGAACGGTTGCAAATGGTGAAAATAATTTACCCTGCAATCAGGTTGTCCGACTCTTTCTGGAAGTTCACCCCTGTGCTGAGCAGCCTGTACAAACAGGATAGCTATATCATGATTTTTTATTTTATTTTATATATATATTTTTTTGGGAGGGGGGATTGTCAAGAAAGCTATATGATGTTACACATTGTAGTTTTAATAAGAACAAGCAAACTCAAAGTGGATCATCATTCAAACACCTTACACCATAACCTTTGAGCATTGTAACAATAATTAAAGCAAAAACAAACGCAAATATTTCTCACTGGGTTCTCAACATCAGTGATAAAGTGGTATCAAAGATTAAAAAATAGAAGAAAATAAAAAATAAGGAGCGCCCAAACAAAGACCAACAACTGTGATCAAACAGACAGCGGCATTACAGTATTAAGTGTTGTTACCTCTCCAGCAGAATCAGGATGATTAAAGCGGCAATTGCGCCCATAACCACACCACCCTGTCCTTAAATAATATATACAGTCGGGTTCACCCGGCCGATCCGGATAAGGGCTCATGTGAGATGCAACTCCTTCCTGATTATCATGGGTCTGTATATTCAAGCGCCACATGGCTTCTGCAATGCATAAGAATGAAAAATTACCACAGTTACAGCATTCAAAGCTTCAATATCAGACCTTGCACACTTTATAGAAGGTTTTGAGAACCCCGCGAAAACATAAAAGAATTCAACAATCTTTAGAATTTTCAGCTTCAACAATAGATGCATTGCAGCTCTAAGCAATAATCCTATCAAATTAAGAGCCGCCAGAACTACCCAAAGTACAAAACACCAAAAATACCCAATAAAACAACCACCCAAATTAAACGAAACACAGATGCAAAATCATGAATATCAACAGAATTCAATGAAATCTAATCTAATCTTTATTTACAAACGAATAAGAACCTTCACAGTTATCGGCCGAGGCATTAGACGAAGTGGGCACTCCATTATTCTGAACCTGCCAATTTTCCGGCATCGTTGAAGAACAAATCCCAAACCAATAAAACCTTTATTCTAACCAACAATCACGATTCTTCAAGAAAAACAGAGAAAACCATACACCCAAACAAAAGAGAGAAAATCGTTCAAATCTCTCTCCCCAGAAACAACATTCAATGAAATTCAATAACAACTCGACTTCTACCAAATTTTCAACAATTCAAACCCCAAAAACCATCAAATTGAAGATGAGAAATCAAAGAATCTAAAACAACTGGCAGAGATTAAGTAATATTCGATATCTATGATAGATTAAACGAAGAATGAAAACGATCAGCAGATCGATTAGGTTTTCTTTTTTCTCTGGTTATGCTCTTGTATGGATTTTAAAGCTAGAAAAATTGGGGATCTATTTCTCTTACTAATTTGAGAGAATAAAAAGATTTCCCGAAATACGAAAAGGGTTCTCCTTTTTTCTATCCTGGATACGTACGAATATTAAAAGTATATTATTTGCTTTACAAATTTATATTTATACGACAAAGACATCGCCGCGTAAAAGCGCGCGAAACAACTTACGAGTTGAAGGTCCGTTCGATTTAAGTATAGTGGGCCATTCCTTAACTGACACAGAGCCGAAATCAAATCACAGCCAATCGCAATTGAATTCAGGGAGAGTTCAATCGCTCCCACAGGTCAACACGTGTCTCCTTAAATCCTTATTAACCATGGTTAAGATTCTCTAATCCTTAGTGTTTAATAATCTAACCTTAGTTTTTTTGGAAAATATTAACCGAAAGAGTTAAAAATTCTTAACTAGAGTTAAATATTTATTTAAAAAAACTAAGTTTAGATTAGTGAATACTAAGGGTTAGAGATTTGTAATCATAGTTAATAGGAGTTGAAGAACGACACTTGTTCACCCATGGGAGCAATTGAACTCTCCATGAATTCAATTGCGATTGGTTATGATTTGATCTCGTATATTTTACTAGGGTTGTCGGTAGATCCGATTAGCCGAATTTTGGACCCTATTTGTGATCTGTCGAATCAGATATATGGAATCCGATTATAATCAAATCGAATTCGGATATAAGGTGATCTGATCCGATTATAATAACTTTTTTTAATCATTTTAAATATATTACATAGAATTTCTATGCATAAAATATTAATTTAAAAAATTAACATTAATGAGAGATAATTAAGGTACCATTAGATTTTTATATTATTAAAATATAATTTTTTTAAAAAAAAATTAACCTTGATCGGATCGGATCGGATCGGATTGGATCAGATTCAGATTTAGATTGATTAATTCATGATCTGACGAATCTCATATCGAATTCAGTTATGTCGGATTCTTAATTGGTTCGGATTCGGGATCCAATCCGAATCTGACCTGTTGACAACCCTAGATTTTAGCACCACTACTTTTTTTGTAAATTTTATTCCTAGCAATATACTCGCCTGGTTTCCTAATCCCGACCATCTCTCTATTTGCTTATATCCGAGACGTGGGGTGGACGAAATGTACTGTTGTCAAATTACATAATTTTCTCTAATTTGATAGAAACAATTTTTACTTCCACAAGTACTCTGCACATATTCCTAAAATCCTAATGAGGTGTTTGGATTGAATTTTATTAGCCAAAAATCAATTGTGATAAAATTGAGTGTAGAAATTAATTATCAAATAATCACTTTTACAAATATAATAATAGTGTTCAGGGAATACAAAACTAATAAAATTGAGTGTAGAAATTAATTATCAAATAATCACTTTTACAAATATAATAATAGTGTTCAGGGAATACAAAAAAGTGATTATTTGACAATTAATTTCTACACAATCAATTTTATCACAATTGGTTTTTGACTAATAAAATCCGATCCAAACGCCACCTAACTCTTTAATCCAATTATTAGAGTGCTGATAGGAATTTAAAAATACAAATTATGTAAAACCAAATTCTGATCCTTAATGGTTAGTTATAGATGATTAGGAATATAGAGTATATTTGGGAGGAGTAGTGATAGGCGTACCAATGAAATCCAATTCCAAACCTAAGGTACCAGTAGCCTTAAAACATTGCATTATTTTATTATATATTCCCCTTATAAGGGAGTTGTTAATATGGCCATCAGCTCTGATGATAAGTAGCATACTCCCCAGTTTTGTGAGATCAGGGCTTTAGTTTTTGTGGAATAAGCGATACTGTGGAAGCCTCTTCACACTAACTAAATAACTAATAACCCACTAACCATATTGGAACTGATAAGTGGTTTGTTTTTTTGTTTGGGATCGGCATACATCAGTAGAGGAGTCAGTACGGTATGTAGTTAGCTAGGGGGATTGAGGCTCTTGCAACCCTTACTCTAAGGGGATTAGATCCCCAAACCTTCCCCATGGAAGGCCATACCCCTATCACTCACGCAAGAGGCGGGGTGTACAAGTGGTATTGTTAAGTTATACTAAAAGAGGATTACAATACACATGCATTCTCTGGGATTGGAACTCGCGCGTGTCCTCCGATTTGGGATACGAAATGCCACTCATTCAAAAGAGTCTATTTGTATTTAGTATCACGCATCATATATCTAAGATGGATAGTTTGGGTTAGTAAATTGGTGGGCATATCAACCACCTCAATCTAAGGGAGTGGAAATTGAGTCCATCCCCTCATGCGGATACACTCCTAGTAGCAGTGGAGAGGTGTTTCACAGAGTCCATTTGTTACGTTGGAGAGCTATGAATCCTAGGAGAGGGTTGATATAGAAGATCTAATAATTTATGACAAAACTAAGTATTCTCAAGACTTCAGATAAATAATATGAGCTTATATTATGCAGAAATATAAATGTTAGATGCGTCACTACCAATTGTAAGTAGTGTTGTCAAAGTGCTACGTAGCCATCCTTGGTTTTTAGAAAAAAATATTAATTATTTTTAAAAATGTTTTAATACTAAAAAAACCCTAAAAAACAGTTTTTTAATTTCAAAAAAACAATTAATATTTTTTCTAAAAATGAAGGTTGGGTGGGTGAACCCTAGGGGTGGGTGAATCATAATCATAATCATAGTTAAAGGGTGTGTCAAAAGGGGCATGTGGTGATTTCAAATCCAGTTATCAAAGGGAGGATTTGATTTCTCATGTTTTAATATTTTGGCAAAAGATTATCTCGATCAGAAACTCAAGCGCTCAGCTCGGGCACCCATAAAACATCCTGACAATAATTTGGGAGAGAAGTAATTTCACTTTCTTCCCATGATTTTGACTTCTCCCCCATTGATTCTCTCTCCTTCAAAACGCCACATGCCACATGTTTTATGGATGCCCGAGCTGAGCGCTCGGGCATCTGACCGAGCTAATCTTTTTGCTTAATATTTTGTACTAGGAGGATAGCCACGTCGAACTTCCATACACGCGGCACACATCTAGTGGTAGAAGGACACAATATTTGATGGGTCAAAACAGGTTATCTTTGGCACAAGAAATCTCCCCTATGCAGAGCCAGTGGGCCCAATCCATATTCTATTTGGGGCAACTTTAAGAATCGGATCCAAGCTTTACCATACCTTTCCTATGCATTTCGACCATACTACAAATCTACTAATTATATAACAACCAGATTTTTCAGTTGTCCAATTATGGTCACTCTCTTTTTTCGAACCAACCGACCAAAACATAAGCCAACCAAGCTACCCTCCCTTACAAGAGAAGACCCGAACAACGCATTTCCTAAAGAGCAATAGTCCCCTCATCGGCAAGATTGGACTATTCCTCCTCGTCCTCTTTTAACTATGGTTAAAAAGTTTTAATCCTTATGATTAATTTTTATTAAATAAATCTAAAAACCAAAATGTTTTAACCTTAAGGGTTAATGAATCTTAACAACAGTTAAATGGAGTAAAAGCGGGACATGTGGCACACAAAATGGGGGAGAAATGGTAAATCACCTCCTCAATCCAAGGAGATGATTATTTTTCTTTTCAAAATATGGTGAAATTAAGGAAGCAAATCGTCTTCGGCATTCCATGTGGCATGAGTGTTTAAAGCCCAATTTGTTGTGAAAATGTTACTTTACGTTCAAACTATAAAATGAAAATATATATACAACCTCAACAACATCTAAAACAATAGAAATTATATAATGCATATATAACAAAGAGAAGCCCTCTTCCTAGCTGACTGCGGTGTCCCTGTGCCCTTTTTAATCTATTTAACTATGGTTTAGCTTAACTAAATTATGTTTAATGTTTATTTTTTCCTAAAAACCAAGGTTGGATGAAAGAACCCTTAAGGGTGAATGGATCTTAATCACAGTTAATGAATGTTAAGAAGGAGGGCATGGACCAATGGGATCGTGCAGTCAACTTGGAAGCTGACTGTGCAGTCCATTTTACATTTCCCAATAACAACTGGGGCTTTAAACACTCATGACAAAATGAATGCCATAGATGATTTGCTTTCCGTGATAAAAGAGTTGGCTCTTTAATCTTGCTTCTTCTTAATGGTTCGAAAATAGGGAGAAAGACATACTTTTGAGTGAGGTTCATATCCAAAGTGTTTTGTCTGAGATCGTCATTGCGTTGGACCTAATGCAACTCTTCCCAAACAAGATGATCTGAGTTTCATATTGTATTTGTGGATATATATATATATATACACTTTGTAGGAAGCTCCATCTAGGAAAGACGAAATGAAGAAAGATTTGAACCTATAAACTCAGCTATCAAGGTCATTGGTTCCAAATTACAATAGCATGAAACTCCTTAATAAATGACAATTCAGTTGGCTCTGTGAGCACATAAATTTACCGCCCTTCCTCCCATCTCAACTCTAAGTGTCGAGATAAGGTCCGAGAGTAGAGGAATAACGCTAAATTTATTTTAAGAGTCGCCACCTACTTAGGGGAAGTAGGATCCCGAGATAATCCAAATAAGGGGGTCTACGGTTCAGAGTAGTCTAGGTAAGAGATCCCTTTAGGTCCTGGGGAAGGGGTTAGGCACCCCAGGACCTCCATCCAATGATGGTAACCTACTCATTAGGTCTAAGCAAAATATTTAAAATCACTTAAAGTTTCCTAAAACAATTATTAATTTTACTAATCAAATACAAATCAATATGGGTGTAAAAATTTTATTTTTGGTTGGGGTCGAACAATGGTTTTGGGCTGCCTACTTATCCGGTTAGTCGGAATCAGACCCTCATAGTAGTTCGGGGTCCGTGACTGTTTTTATACTCGTTTCGGAGTGTGGTCACTTCCAACTCGTGTTTGAATTGGGGAGGGGAAGTGGAATTGAGATTTATGAATCTCATTCCGGGAGATAGTCGCGTGGCTAGGTGCTCGTGGTGGAGCTCTACGGGGCGTTCACTTATTAGGGTAAATTTCTTTTAGATTTTTTTGGATGTTTTTGTTATTTTGTATTTTGTATTTTTTTGTATTTTTTAACTTTGGCAAGTTTCACTAGTCAAAAACTACCTAAGTGCCCAATATAGGCAAAATAGAAAAAGAAACGGCCTAAACCTATTGCACACACATATACATTACATGAGCCCAAAGAGAAAGTTAATGGGCCAAGGCCCATTGACCACTAATGGTCAATTGGCTTTGGTCCACTATCATTCTATGGCCTTAAGAGGTAAGCCCAAAGATTCTAAAATGATTCTAGGGGCTCACGGGCTTCCAACTCACTAACTATGGCCCGATCCAAAGGCCCAATGGATTCAAATGAGATCCATAATTCCCCCCATTTTAGATCATTCATAGCAAACAAATGGGAAGGAGCTCAAGAATTGTACACAGAATTCGGATCTACTATCCGTAGCGTCAGATTTTCAACAAACATGCACTCCTCAATAGACACACAAACAGATAAATAAAAAGAAATAAAACAAAAATTAATAGAGGTAGATATCATACCTGCGACGGCTTGGAGTGAAGATGATCGATGACCAAAGGTGCTGCTACTCCGGCTCAGGGAAGAAGAGAACATAAATTTGCCTCTCAAACATTAGAATATACAGATCCAGAAAATACAATAAAAAACAAAATAGAGAAGGCTGGATTGGGTAGAGCCACCGGAGGTGAAAGAGCAGAGGGATAGGAGAGCTCTCTACTGGCGGAATAGAAAATCGGAGAAGAGTTGGTGAAGCTCGCCGGAATCAGGTATTATATGGGCTACTACCGGGCTGTGGTGAGGTTTCTTTTCCTCCACAGATCAAATCGATGGCTGGAATTGACCGAGCTTCGCCGGATACAATAGTGGTCGGAATAAATGACCGAAGAACTAGATCTCTTCGGTTCTGCAACTCGCCGGAAATGGAGCTTCAAATAAATAAAAAAAATTCATTGATTAGAATAACGATTGAGGAGAAATGAAATTGATCAAAGGGGATTAGCTACAGAAAATCGGATCAATAGATCTAGATCTAGAAACCTAGATCTGGATCTAGAAAATTTTAGATCAAGAAGATGGACCGAGACAGCAGATTACCTAATCGGAGAAGACGATCGGCGTTAGACATGGAGAGGCTGAACTGAGCTTCGGATTCTCTGAGAAAATGGATAGACGAGCTGGAGGTTCGCCGGAGATGAAGAGATGATCAGAGGGATTACCTCCCTTCTACTGAGAAAACAAACATAACTCAGGTGAGAGAGAGATCCGGTGGGCTGCTGGGTTTCAACAGATTGGAGAAGATGAAGGTTACTCGAAAACAGGGAGCTCGCCGGCGGTATTGCTGGCCCGATCGGGGCTGGATGGCGGCCGGAGGTGATGATTAGAAGTGAAACCTCTACTGTAAGCCAGTCTTGGGCGTGGATTAAAACTCGCCGTGGAAACTAGATCTGGCCGGAGCTGCCGCTGCGTGGCCGGATGTGGATCAGTACAGATGAACCCAATAACATGAAAAACAGAAAATGAAGAATGAAAGAAAAATAAAGGGAAATCCAGATCTAGAATTCTAGATCCGGATGAAACGGGATTAAGAGAGGAAGAGAAAATCAAAATAATGAGATTAAAAAGAGAGAGGAAGAACTAACCGGGAGTGATCAAAACAGCAGCAGCTCGCCTCCGGCCGGATCTAGATGAAGCTCGCCGGAATGGATGATCGAAGGCATGGACTGAAATCCTCTGGGTTCAGAACTGAAGATGTTGGACGGAGCTAATGTCGACGGTGGTTCGGTTGCTCCCGTATGTTGCTGCTGCCGGCGATGGTGTTTGGGTATGAAGATGGAGAAGAACTCCGGTGAAGAGGAGAACCAGGAGAGGGAGAGAGGGAGCTCGGTACGAAGATGAAGAAGAGAAAGAGAAGGAGAGAGTGATGAGGCTGCTGCTCTCACGCCAATGAGATTGGGGTTTTGAATACCCCACTCTTGATTTTATATAAATGGGTATGGGCTTTTGGGCTTTAGAAGACCCTGGATTGAATTTGGGGTTTGGTTTTTAGGAATTGGATGGGGTTTGGTCTTGGTCTTGGACTTGGACTTGGACCTCTCTCCAACTCTCTCAATCTCTCTCTCTCTTGAGACCAAACAAATAATGTGAAAAATAAATTAAAGAAATATATAAAAATAATTAATTAAATTTAATTAGAAAAAAGAATTTTAGGGGTGTAAAAATGGGGTGTTCACAGGCTCCATGTTAAAATTCACTCTCCATGCTTATTCAATCAATTTCCAGGACAAGGAGAACAATTTAAAGGAAGAGAAACAGTTGCTTTGCTCAACAGAGTCTCGACTAGTAATTGGAGAACTGTTGAAAGTAGACCAGATTAGTATCACTAAGCTGGTGGGTCTCTGTTGTTCCCACTAATATGGATGAGGCTTCAGCTAATTGAGCTCTTATTGCCATGGTTTCTGCAACAGACATGGCTAATTCAGTTTGTAATTGAGATACTTGGCTTTGAAGAGAAGCAATGAGAGCAACACAACAATATACAGGATCCTTAAGCCTTGCATTAGTTTCATAAACCATGCTATTTATGGCATCTTCTCTGCTGTCCACAGGAATTTCCTGTTAAATGGAGGAAGAAGATGGAAAACAGTGAGTATTCTGCATGAAGAATTACTACTACTCACTGACTCGTTTGGAACAATAATCAACTTCAATGGCTTTTTTGCAACCGACAGCTGCAATTGGTCCCTCACATTTCCACATAAAGATAATAGGTTAGCTTTGACATTTATTATTGTAGAAAAATACAAGTAAAGGACATCATCTATCTTTTAAAGAGTTAATAAAAGTTAAGCGTAACGCTGTTTTCCTATGTGCCATTGTGAGAGATTTTTTGCTACTAACTATTGTTCATCGGTTTGGTGGCAAACCAAAGTTAAGATTACCTGCAACATTTTGTAGATATTGCTGGCTCGGAAGATTTGATGCACGACTGCAAATTTCTCCCATTGTGTAGAGGGAAAGTAGGAGACAAAGATGCAGTCTTTGGTGCATCGCCTACGTAGAAGCTTGCATCTCGCGCAAGGCATGCTAGTCTTGGATAGAGACCCATTGCCATGTGAGTCATCTTTTCTTGGCAAGAATCTCCTTTAGCTTTACCTTTCTCAAGTATACATATGCATATGCTGCCTACATATAGTGATTTGGTTTGGTCTGGGCATGGTCGGCCAATAACCTTGAAAATTGGTTGCAGGAAATATCTTAGAGAAGTTATTGGATTTCATAAATTGATGTTGACCCAATCAGTCCCATTGGCTGAAATTTTAGGTTGTCGTTAAATTCAGTGAACCGAATGGAAACTGCGAGAGCGGCGAAAAGAACTGTAATTAAATTTCACTGGAAGGCATATCTTGCCACAGATATGTAAAAGATATAATATGGTTCTTAGTGAGCCCAATTCTTGGAGGGACCCTTCATTAATTTTTCTTCATGACTTCCACCGGGAGAGTGTGGCTACAACAGGCATGTTGTTGGTCTACAAATAGCTAGTTCAACATGTTATTTTTACAACCGATTAGAGTAACAATTGACAGCGGAGCTAACATTCCTCTAAAGTATTTGGCCACAGAAATAGCAAAACTAAAGTAAAGCAGATCCCTCCACATAAGTTTCATGTTCAAGAAAAGAATTCAAATATGAAGTGAGTGTTAGGCTTTAATTGCATTTTGGTTGGGGTAAAGGGTTTGGCAGAAAAAACTTAATCAAACCATGACCAACAAAGAAGACGGTGGGTTAAATTCTTGAGAATTTTTCTTCAAAGTCCTCCACTAAAAATGAGCACCGCCCTCTCATGTCGGGAGAATTCAATTTCTAAAGAAATTGAACTCTAGAGAGATCCAATTTCTCAATACATAAATGTCTTAGAAACAAACACTACCTAAAAGAAAAAACAAGTTTCAATTGATGAATAGAAATGTTAGAATTCTGATGATAGAACTCATGAGGGGACACCCCACCTCTTGCGTGAGTGGTAAGGGTGTGGCCTTCAATGGAGGGAGGTCGGGGGATCCAATTCCTCTAAGGATATGAGTTGCAAGAACTCCAATGCCCAAGATTAACATATGATGTACTGACCGTAAGTGATGTCTACACCAAAAAAAAAAAAAAAAACTTATGAGGGGAACATAGTAACTCAACCACAGAGAAGTTATCTAAAGTCAACTTAATTCTCAAAAGTTCTCAATGCTATTGGTTATACAATGGCCCCTATGTTGGTAGAGTTGGAAAGAAACAAGTGCTGACATAGGAGAGCGTGCTCCTTTCTCGAAGGGATCAAAAAGAGAGAGATAGAGATCGATGATTAACTGAGATTGACGGTTAATATATTTTTATTGAAACTACAATAACCTCAATCCCTTTTGCCTTAAAAAAAAGAGAGATTTACTATGAGTAAGAGCTCCGATTGAAGAGATAACCAGAACAACCAAAAAGGTCATGTCAGCTCCAATTATACTACCTTAAAGCGGGGCAGTTGGGTATACACGTGTCATGTGTAGAGTGCTTTAAGAGATTGTTAATCCCATGTTACTACTGTTTTAAATTTCAATTTTTTTCCAAAAAAGAGCTCCCTCATTGAACCTGACACTCATTGATTGGCCACATCCTCCCAACGTCATACGTTCCTTACCAATTTAATCTCCTAAATCTGTCCACAATAATTATCACCTTCTGCGGTTACTACATAAATCACCATTCTATATTCCAATATCTCTCCTTAAAATCACCTTTCTATATTCCTAAGAAAATCTCATCTTCCTTCTTTAAATAAATGGAATGTTTTTATCTCTTACCAATTTACGCTCATAAACTTTCTCTCCCATAATAATTATCACGTCCCTTTTCCTCCATGAAGAGCTCTTTGAATTTCTATCCCTTTATAACTGTCTGTAACGACCCCAAAATCCTATAAAGCTAAAATAGGACTTTGGAATCGTCACATTTCTTAAACCTGCTTAAATCCATGACATACAAGGCATACTAACAAGAGTCTCCAAAAATGGGGATAGTAAAATTTCGATTATATAAAGTCAAACCATCTTATACAATGATAATTCACATATCATAACACCTCATAAACAAAGTGGTCTAAAACCATCAACACGGTAAAACAATTAAGCAACATCAACTGAAAGTCAAAAAGGTCTAATATAAACATCCCTTCAAAAAAGGAAACACTAAAACTAATCAAGAGGGATAACTATCAATATCCCTAGCCTCCTCCTCAGGAAGCTCACCTTCTTCTCTCTCTTCGACGTAAACCTCCTCAGTCCACGGCTCATCTCCTAAACCTGAAGACAATGATAGGTCGACTGAGTATGGAATACTCAGTGGATAAACAAACCAACAACATAAAGTAGCATGAACAATATCAATGTCATAGCTTTGTTTATATATGCTTAATCATAATAAATTCATGTAACTTAGACATAATCAGAGTGCGGAACATATAACATGTCATAACATCATCTTGACTCGTGTACTTGTGTCTCTTATTCATGAACTTGAACTTAACATATGCATAAACTCATACATGTATGATTCATAGTGTGTTTGTCCCGACAATACATAATCATAGTGTTTTGTCCCGGCAACACATAATTTTTAGTGTTCAACAACGCGTAGAGTGGATGTTCGTAATGGGGAATCATTCTTTCATAGCATAACATGAGTGCGACAACACGTAGAGTGGATGTTCGTAATGGAGATCATTCTTTCATGGCATAATTCGTAACATATTCGTGTCTAATGCATGCATGCTTATGAGACAAGTGGACTCGTGAGACTTAGATACTTATCATGCAAGTGTACGTGTGCTTGAGTGTCGTAATTGGAATTCAAATAAGTCATCCCTTAGATTCTAATCTTCCGTTAGGAAACTCTACTAGGTTACATCTCCCTAGTTAGAGAATTTCCAACATTGATGATTTTCCTCTAAGGTTTGGCCTACCCGAATACCGATCACCATACAAGTAAATATGACATAATTTATCATAACAACAACAATTATCCATTTAACTTAGTTTATTAATAATCAATAGCACCGTACTAGTATTCCTCCTTTTTAAGCATTTCGACAAACCCCTTGAGTGCGTTAATTATGGATACTTTGTCCTTTCCCATTTTTAATATTCCACCACACCATAATTCATTCATAAAACCTAAACATAATCTACATTCATACATTCATCCCTTCCTCCATAGTATTTTACATCGTCCATACATTTCATCCATAATATCAAACCCATTTCCATTTCTAATAAGCTTAATCCATACATAATTAAGGAAAACATAATCAATCTTCATTTCTATCATTCTTATCATACTAATATTCACAAAACATCAATAATAGAGTTGAGTTAGAGAGTTTATCAACCTTAGGGATCATTCCCTTGGATCCAAATCGCTCATAAGAAGCTTTGAGGAAGATCTTCAAGCTCTCCTTGCAATCTCCTTATTCTCTAAGCAATTTCTCCCTCAAAACCATAGGTTTCCTCTTCTCCCTTGCCAAATTAGACTAGAAATTATTTAAAACCCTAAAAACCCCAAAATAGAATCCCTATTTATAGCCCCCAAGAGTTAAAAACCCCAAAAAAATGTCTTTTTAAAAAAATCTGGGTCCGCATGCGATCAATCGCACATTTGGTGAGATCTATTGCACTTAGACCCGAAAGAAAATAAAAAAAAACTCACTTGTATGTGATCAATCGCAGAAATTTGCGATAGATCGCACTATTTTGCGATCGATCGCACCTTGTTTGCGATAGATCACAGCTCACCTCTGATTCCAACTGATTTTTTACCTTGCTTTGGTATTTTGACCATAATTTTTTATTCACTTATTAGATTTTGACGATTCAACTTGCGTTGGACTTATCTTTCGAAAGGGAAAAATTTTATCTTTAATAGACAAATCCTAATTTTGAGTTTTAGAAGGTCTAAATGGGCTCTAAAGCTGACTGATCTGTAATTTCATCAGACAAAACATTGGAAAACCCACTTTTGACTTAGCTTAGACTCAAAATCTGGAAAAACATTAAATATGAACTTCAAAGATGGTTCCAATATCTTTCTAATGGTTTAAGAATCACTCAATTCCGATAAGCGGTGACAAAACAGAGCTTCCTAAAGTTTGAGGGTATGTTAAGGCATCCCTCCCTTTACAACTTTGGTTAAGCCTTGATCACCCCACACTAATTAAATATAAATACATAAGCATTAAAACATCACAAAGACTATTATACCCCTAATACTTGCATAAAAAGATTTAGGTCTCTACATTTATAGTGCAAGACTTTATATTTGTCTATGTGGTACACAATTTCACCATCCTCCAACCCATTTCCTCAGAAGATAAAAGGAGTTGTTGAAATATCTTTGGACTCCTTTCTATCAAGTTCTTTTTCAGGTGCCGAAGCCGAAGATACATATGTTCTTTTTACGTAATTCTTCGTCCCAGCTTATCCAATATAATGTGCGGGCAAGTCCAACAATATCGTCGTAAATCAACGCTTTATTTAGATTGTCCCAACCCTAATTAGATATACAAAAAATATAGTGGGGTATGTATGATTCTCCCATATTCTTTGTTTTCTTCTTCTTTAATCTTTGTAAGGAGGGATCGAGAGGTAGGAGAAGACTAAAGAAATGTGTTTGTGCCTGTGGCCGGGAGAGATGGGGTGGCAAAGGGTACGTTAGCTATAGTTAGGAGCCGTCGAGGAGTGAGGACGCTGAGACATGTGGTGACAACGACCAAACAAGGAGACCATCTCGATGAGGTTGGATCCGGTGGAGAGTTGGACGACTGGATGGGTACCTCGGTGAATAAGGAGTACATTGATATTCGCTTAAAAGTGTTCGTTTTTCACGATTATCCTTTGAGAATTATTGAACTCTCATACGTAAAACTTTTATTTTTACAAACTTTTCTACGTAAGCGTTTTCTCCATTGCATAAAACATAATTTTCTGGTCAAAATGGTATATTTGCATAGTTTAAACACATTTTTGAACGTCTAGATACTGTGCCATTTCGATGAACTTTCATTACGTGTTTTACTTGTCTCAGGAACCCTAACTGGACGATTCTCAAGGACCGGAGGCCGTAGTTAAGCATCAAAGCCCATTACCGAAGACTAAAGAGCCAACAGGCTATACCAAGTAGATGCAGGCTAAGTGTGGGCTAAGCTAAGAGATCACAATTACAGAATGAGGCCTAGGGAGCTGAAGAGTTGATTTCCAAGAAAGAGGATTTGAGTAATAAAGATCACTATACAAGAAAAATGAGAAAAGCTTGCTTAGTTGTTGAAATTTATGGGAGTCTGTGTTAGAGACCAGGGTTCAAAACCCTCTGCCATCATTTTCTCTTCTTTTTCTCTTTTATTTTTCAAAACCCTAATCTCTCTCTCCTAATCCTATTCGTCCAACCTTAATCATCTTAGCCGTCCATCCTTATTTTTCAAAACCCTAGTTGGTTCAAAAACTCTAATCCCATCTCTTTTTCCTAAACCTAGCCACCACCTTCTAGCCTAAATCTTAGCCACCCATATCACCAAACTCTAATCCTAGCCACCCATCTCATTTTCTTTCAAAACCCTAATCCCCTTCCATTTCTTACATTCTTTCCTAATTTTTCTCCCATCCTAACAACTCACTTTTCAAAAGTGCAACCCTAATTTCTCTTTTTCTCTACGAAATCCTAGCCGTCCATCCCATCACACCCTCTTTCTCTCCAAAATCTAACTATGATATATAACCTACACCATCTCTTCCTCTAAAAAATGGTTCCTTCCCCCCTAACTTCTCTTCTCATCTCTCTCTCATTTCTCAACCTCTTTTCTCTCTCTCTCTCTCTTTCTCTCTCTCTCTCTCTCACCCCACTCTCTATCATCTAATCTCTTCTCTTTTACCTACAGATCTTTTGTTCTCTCTCTATCTCTCGGTATATCTCCATCTTTGGTGACTCTTGCAAAGGAATGAGAAAAAGAAAGAAAGTGAAGAAGAAAGCTCTCCATCTCACCATTTTTTACAGTACTTTTGAATGTTGTTGCAATTTCTTTGTCTTCAAGTGTTGTAAGTACTTTTTAATTTAATGAAGCATTCTAAATAAATGTTAGTTTTTTTTCTCATGTTTAATTATGTTTTATGCTTGTTTCATGGATAGTGGTAGACCTTAGTAATTTCTCAAATAAAAATGTTTTTAAAAAATCTCATTATTCCATCATTCAACGAATCACCATATTTCAATACTTTCATTTAATCCGAATCCTGCATACATATGAGAATGGTATAGGGCATGTGTCGGATGTCGAATCCTCACTCGGGGTTAGTTAGTTAGTGCAATAAAGAAAATAAAAAAATAAAATATTAAAATGGTGGAGTGCTGAGAATGATGGAATAATGGGATTTTTAAAAAACATTTTTGTTTGAGAAATTATTAAAGTCTAACACTATCCATGAAACAAGCATAAAACATAATTAAACATGAGAAAAAAAACTAACATTTATTTAGAATGATTCATTAAATTAAAAAGTACTTACAACACTTGAAGACAAAGAAATTGCAACAACATTCAAAAGTAAAGCTGTAAAAATGGTGAGATGGAGAGCTTTCTTCTTCACTTTCTTTCTTTTTCTCATTCCTTTGCAAGAGTCACTAAAGATGGAGATATACCAAGAGATAGAGAGAGAACAAAAGATCTGTAGGTAAGAGAGAAGAAGTTAGATGATAGAGAGAGAACAAAAGATCTGTAGGTAAGAGAGAAGAAGTTAGATGATAGAGAGTGGGGTGAGAGAGAGAGAGAGAGAAAAAAGTGGTTGAGAAATGAGAGAGAGATGAGAAGAGAAGTTAGGGGGAAGGAACCATTTTTTAGAGGAAGAGATGGTGTAGGTTATATAGGATCATAGTTAGGGTTTGGAGAGAAAGAGGGTGTGATGGGATGGACGGCTAGGATTTCGTAGAGAAAAAGAGAAATTAGGGTTGCACTTTTGAAAAGTGAGTTGTTAGGATGGGAGAGAAATTAGGAAAGAATGTAACAAAATGGAAGGGGATTAGGGTTTTGAAAGAAAATGAGATGGGTGGCTAGGATTGGAGTTTGGTGATATGAGTGGCTAAGATTTAGGCTAGAAGGTGGTGGCTAGGTTTAGGAAAAAGAGATGAGATTAGGGTTTTTGAACCAACTAGGGTTTTGAAAAGTTAGTATAGACGGCTAAGATGATTAAGGTTGGACGAATAGGATTAGGAGAGAGAGATTAGGGTTTTGAAAAATAAAAGAGAAAAAGAAGAGAAAATGATGGCAGATGGTTTTGAACCCTGGTCTCTAACACAGACTCCCATAGATTTCACCAACTAAGCAAGTTTTTCTCATTTTTCTTGTATAGTGATCTTTATTACTCAAGTCCTCTTTCTTGGAAATCAACTCTTTAGCTCCTTAGGCTTCATTCTGTAATTGTGATCTCTTGGCTTAGCCCACACTTAGCCTGCATCTACTTTGGCTCCTTAGTTTTCGGTAATGGGCTTTGATGCTTAACTATGGCCTCCGGTCCTTGAGAATCGTCCAGTTAGGGTTCCTGAAACAAGTAAAACACGTAATGAGAGTTCATCGAAATGGCACAGTATCTAGACGTTCAAAAATGTGTTTAAACTATGCAAATATACCATTTTGACCAGAAAATTATGTTTTATGCAATGGAGAAAACGCTTACGTAGAAAAGTTTGTAAAAATAAAAGTTTTACGTAGGAGAGTTCAATAATTCTTAAAGGATAATCGTGAAAAACAAACACTTTTAAGCGAATATCATACATCTTCATCACCCTACTTCTAAAGCTTCTCATGGGTTCTTTCAAGGAGTGACTTGATTATTTGAATACCAGCCTATATGCCTAACCAAATATTTCAATCTGTATGTAGAACATGAAAAAAAAATGGGCAACAATTATATAAGTTCCAAACTGTTATGACTATATAGCCTTTTCTACACTGATATAAGTGCCAAACTGCTATGGCTATATAGTTTTTTTTTCGCCCTTTTTTTTTTTTTTGATGTATAGAGGATTTAGATAGGGACAGTAGAGGGTATTTCATTACTCATGCAACATGTTTAAATTACCCTAATGAAGAAGCGAATATTACTAGCAATCACAACGCATTTAAAATTACATTTTTAGGGGGAGGGACCATTAATTGGGGAGATGGACCTTAGCTCACGTCCATTTCCTAATGGACCTTAAAAGAGAATCAACATTATGCATTTGAGTTTTTTTTTTTTAAATCTAATCATGGAGCTTCTAACCATTTCCTAGCAAAAAATGGGAATGTGAATTGTGAAAGGGTTTATAAGGAGGCTCAATCTTCCAACTTTAATGATGCTCCAATCAAACGGGGCTTACATGGGTAAAATATCTACCAAAAGTCTATACTGGTGCATTTTTTTCGTTTAATTTTCTTTTTTGGTTGGTATGTCTTTATTTTCTTTTCATGATTGATGGATTTTAGTAACTTAAAAAGTAATTTTATAAAAAAAATTTATTTTATTATTGCTAAATATTTATAGTTATATCTTTTTCATCACCTTTTTTCTTTTTGATATTTCCACGCATTGCACGGGTTTCTTACTAGTTTCTTTTAAATTCACTATCTTCCATCGAGGGAAAGACACGTGTTATTGTCTTTCATTGAAAAAAGACACATGTTTTGAACCAACACTCTATCCAATTAAAAAGAGAGTGACTCTTAGAAAAATGGAGCTAGCACTATCCACCCAAATATATGCCTTTGACATAGGTATTTTGGAAATTACAGGAAAAATTCTAGTTCACAGAAATTCCCCTTCTTAGTTTATATTGTAATTTCCAAACTACCCCTACCATAAGATAAAATTTTTGTTGCTCCTGTTGTCTCTTCAACCAGAGTTCCAGTTCATAATTAATCCCTTGGAAAAAAAAATATGTTAGCCTTTTTTATTAGAGATGGTAGAATCTAATATTAGGGCATCAATGGGCTGGGCTTGGACCGTGTTTTAGAGCCCAACTACAAATGGGGCTGTTCAAGGCCCCATCTGGACTGCATTTTTCTTTTCATTTCGTAACTTTTTTTGGGTAATAAAAAATAGATGGAGTGACAGCCTCAATGGTAGAATTTGAATTTTTTTCGAACTTTCGCGTGCAACACGAGGTGTTGCTACTACCCCTTTAATAGGTTTTAAGGGAAAAAACTCAAAGGAGGCCTTGAAGGTTTATACCGGTTCTCTAAGTAACAAGGATAAGTTGAGACACTTGTCACTATTACTGCGCGAGCTTGGAAGTATGGAACTGGAGCTAGCATTTCTCATAACTTAATTTGTATTGTGATCCTTTGGGCTTTGAGCCTTTTCTCGGGTTACATATGGGATAGATGTAGTAGTTAGGGGCCGTACAAGAAGCCCTTACTGTCCATACCAAACACCCTGCTGCTAGAGAACTTTTCTTTTCCTTTTGTTTATGGCTCAATCAACTAGAATGGTACAGCCGTTTCCTGAGCCTTCTTTGGAGTCTCTTTTGTCTCACCTTTGTAGAGGGATGGGGCTGCTAGTTGAGTGTCCTTGTTTCTGCCATCTGAATCCATCTGCAATTCCATTTATCTATGCACCCCACCCAGGATCAAGGGGACACTTTCGTGGGTAAAAAACTAAGTTTATTCTTATATTATTTGATTTTAAGAGGGCATATGAATCTGCCCCAAATTTTTTTTAAAAAAAGAAGTTAAAGTTTTATACTATATCGTTTAATTTTAAAAGACATAGCTATGGGAAAGGGGTGCAGTTAACTTTTTAAAAAAATAAAAATAAAAGGACAATTCAAAATTTTGTTAAAGTCTCACTGTTGTAATAACACATGACATTACTATCCCTTCAACTGATTAAAGAACAAAGATTTCAAACAATAGGAAAATTAGGGGTTAATTGCATCAATTCTTAAGGTAACATGGAGATGTAGCAACACTTATCGCTACCATTACGAGACTTTGAAAGTTTGAGATTGGGACTAACATTTCTCTTAAAATATTATTTATTTTTTATAAACTTATACAAACCCGTGGATGGCCCTCAAAAAAAAAAAAAAGGGTCTAAGGCCAGAATCCCCACACCTGCTGGACCAAAAATATTTTATACCTATTTAATCATTTTTCACATACCCATCAATAATAATTATTAACTTTATCAATCAATCATTGCTTGATCATGGCTCCGCCATGACCTCATCCCCCACCATGTTTAGTTGCAAAAGGGTTGTTAAACATTAAGGTGGCGTTTGGATTGGATTTTATTAGCCAAAAATCAATTCTAATAAAATTGGTTATGTAAAAATTAATGGTCAAATAATCATCTTTTCAAATAATAATATTTGGAGAATACAAAGTTGAGCCTCTCAACTTCCTATTCTCCCAACACTATTATTTGAAAAAATGATTATTTGATCGTAAATTTCTACATAATCAAAGCATAATTGATTTTTGGCTAATAAAATCCAATCCAAACGCCCTCATAAATCAACCACAAGACGATGGCCTAGAGAAGAAAAAATAAGGAAATTTTAATATGGCTTTGAGACATTCCTATTTTACTATTTTGCCTCCGTCTTAAGCCATTCCATGATACGTTCCTGCATAATTTTTTTTTTTTTTTTGCACATACTAGTAAGTATGGTTAATATCTGTCAGAAAGGGTGGACTATCAACTCGCTTACCTGCTTAGGGCTCGAGACTGGAACCTCCCTCCAAGTGAGGGGACACAATACCACAGGGTTATCTCCATGATGTGTACATTACTTTGTAGATGAGAACATAAAAGATATGAGTGGATGGATAACGGTCATGCAAACCGCACATCGTTGGGTAACCTATCACAAACAAATGTTGTCGTTTTTTCTGACATGCAAAGGGGTACATCTCTACTATTATAATGAGAGAAGCGGGGTTAAACAGCTGGTTGATTTTTTTCTAATATTCCTAATGAGTCCCAATTTTATGGTATAAGGGTGAATTTTTTTATATATTTTTTCTATTTTGCCCATAACTCTATATTAAAAAATTAAGATATTATATTATCTTATTTTACATGAGAAAAGTTAGTAGGGTGTTGAAGTAATATCAACTACAACTAACAATAATTCCTCAATATCTCCACAATTCCCTCAAGTCTTTATCCTTATCTTCTCTCATGCTCCCTTCTTGGTCTCTCAACGAAGAGGCACACCCTCTCTAAAAAGAAAAAAAGTAGGGACATGTATTATGAGGTAGTTTCAACCCATTACTCCATTTTTTAAAGTTGAAATTTTTAAATGAAAAATTTTAAAAATTTTCTCACTAGAGTTTTGCTTTCCAGTCTCTCTCCCCTTCCCCTCTCTCTCACGTGCATCGCACGTATCGCCCACTAGTAGCAATAATAGCCTTGGATATTATATGTCGTTTTTGCATATTTTCAAATCTAAAAGGCAATTTAGGAGACCTCCCCACACAAAGAACTTTACCTTGAGGGGAGCCGATTGGCCCACAATTATTTTTCGAAGGATTTTGCAATGATCATCTCATTATTTGCATCACATAGCAAAAAAAATTCTCCGATTATTAAAAATATACACGCCTTTTTCATTGAACAATTGATTAACAAAGGCCGAAGTGTATAGACTTTTACAACAACTTGTGAATTAAACACAAATTATTTACAATTGTTTAAAAAGTTTTGAATAAATATTTAATAAATAAAATATATATTTATAGATCTTGTCTATTTCGAATAGAATTAGCTAAAATAGATCTTTGACAGATTGATCTCTAAGAGATAGATTTGTACACAATAAAACTATTTAACAATGCACAATAATAGGCCAATCTTTATGTAAAACTGTGTTTTGGTATCATCATCTTATTGAAGGGCAGCTGATGTCAATTTTTAATAATATTAATAATTAAAATAGTAATAATAATTATAATTTTAACAGTTGTAATAATTATTATTAGTAAAAATAAAAATAATAGTAATAATAACAATAATAATATTTAAATAGTAATATTATAATTAAAATTAAAATAGTAATGATAATAATGGGTAAAATTGGTCAAAAAATTACAGAAATTCAAGTTTTGTCGTCTATGCTTCTTTCCAAAAAATCACCCAAAACTTGGGCTCCATTTGGTTGCACTTCTATTTTTTGTTTTCTGTTTTTAAAAACATAAATTTAAATTTTTTTATACAAAACATGTTTCTAATTTTATGTTTTTAAAAATTAGTAACAATTTTTTTGAAAATCAAGGTCACAAAAAATTTGTGTTACCGCTGTTTTTTAAAACAAAAAAAAAAAATGGAAAACAACCTACAATCACCAACACACCACCACCACCCATAATCCACCACCACCAACTACGCACCACTACCATACCATCACTACTACCACTACCGCTACCATACCATCATTACCCACTACATACCTCCACACCACCACCACACTACACAACCCATCACCACCACACTAGACCACCACCACCCATCACCACCACCACCACCCATTACACATCTCCAAATGACCACCACCCATCATCACCACACTACACCGCCACCACAACCATCACCCACCACCAACCACCCACTACGCACCTCCACATGACAACCACCCTTCACCACCACCACCACCCACTACGCACACCACCACACTACACCCGTCACTACCACCACCACCCACCATACTATACCCACCACCACCCACCACACTACACGTACCACCACCACCCACCATAATACCCACCACCACCACCACCCACCACACTATACCCACCGACCAACTACCATCACCACCATGGATTAAATTTTTTTAATCATATTTACTAAATATGTTTTAAAAACAAAAAAACAAAGGTGTATCCGAACATACCCTCAAATTTCTATTTTAAACATTTTATGTCTTTTTTGTTTTTTTCTATAACAAGTACACGCGTTACCAAACGGTCTAAAACTTAAAAATATCTACGTATAGATAACTAAACCCCAAATTTAGACATTCCAAACGGCACACTGGACAATGGTCAATAAGAAGGGGACCATTAATTACGCTATATGAAAAATCGAACTCACAAATGACACGTGGAGTTTGTATTTCGTTTTTGCCTACTTTCTGGTTAGACACGGAAGCACCCCGGTACGGTAGTCTTGGGTAAGCGAAAGGGATGCGTAGGATCATCTTATGTCGATCATCTTATGTCGCTCTCCGGTGAACTTGTGTTGGAAAAGAAGAAGAGTTTTGAGGTAGGAGGTACTTCTACCAAACACATGGTGCGCATGTGATCATTCACTCAACTTGCTCTATCAATGGACCACTTCTGGAGTTTGATATAATTCTTGGGTATCATGATTCATCCGATAGTTACATATTTTTCATTTAATTAAGATCTTTTAAGCGGACCTCTGCTTTAAGGCGGTGGAGTTCTCCCCCCATTTTTTAATTTTATTTTATTAGTGTGTGGAGAGTGGCAGTCTTATAATTATTAGGAGAGGTAGAGGTAATTTTGTATTAAAAAAATATATATATCCCTGACTACGATATTACTATAAAGGGTAACTCTACTCAAACTTTTTGAAGCATGGCTCTGCCTCATATTTAATTTCTCCATTTAATAGAATGTGTCTAATGGTAGGGTGTGGCCTCTCCATATGGGAGGTCTTGGGAATCCCCTGGACGACGAGTTGCAAGAGCTCCAATCCCATGCTAAGCCGCTAACCTGTACTAACGTAGATAAATGATATCCATGGGCAAAGGGTGTGGTTGATTCGCATTATGCGGAAAAGCTACCATATGATTATGAGTTCAAAAGCATCCATTAGTCATTTTAAGTTTAAGGAAAGGATGTATGTAACATTTGTACACCTCCCCTCTCGCTCAAATGGCGAAGTGTGCCCAGTGGTCTAGTCTAGTACCTTTTTCAATTTTTGATTGCCCTATGTACAAATTATAATTTCATACAAATTTTAAAAATATTATTATTTAACATTTTAAAAAATTCACACTTTATATTGAATTAAATTAAATCTACATGTACGTTTTTTAGTAGTACATTATAGAATTTATTTATTTTTTGTACAAGAAATTCATTTAGGTTGTACCTTTGACTAATAATTAAGTTAGTATATATGGTAAGACTTCTCAATCGATCATCATATCAAGACTTGATGTCAAATCCTCTGCGTCGTAGGATATAAGTCCAACCACTTGGGGCAAACCATGTCAAATGGACTTTTTTTTAAAGTTAAGAGGTAAACAATGGAGCGGAGCCGGGATGCACTTGCAAGGGTCTAACAATGGGGTTTGGCGACTTAGCTCCTAATGTTTTTTTTTTTTTTTAGGGCTAAGTTCATGGGTCATCGCATGTATTTGTAAGGAATATATATTTTTCTCGGAAATTTAGGGGAGCTAAGCCCCCTGCTCCCTGGCTCAGCCCTTTTCCCAGCCTACACCCCCATCAGCACGGTAAAGAAAAAAAAAAGTTCAAAATTTCAGGAGACTTTAGCTCCCCTGGCCCAATGTGGCTCCGCCCATACACTCGGTAGGCCACACACACGGACCCAATAGGCAAATCAGATACAGTCTTACAACACCTTTACCTCTCAAGCAAAAGTGCAACCTCACGGATAGATGTACTTTATCCATACGGCCAAGGAAAAAAACGAAGGTGACAAACCTAGTCCGTGTATCCTTATTCTATTACTCTCATTCGAATATACAAAAGCCAAACCAGCGATGTAATTACGTGGCACTCGGTCATTGCAGGAACAGTATAACACGACAGCCCCCTCGCATATTCCCTCGAATCTACTCTCTATCCCGAACATTCTATGGATTTAAATAAACAAAATATAAATAAATAGGAATACTTACACTGTGATGCTTGACGTCACCAGATTGAACGGTTCTGATTGATTCTCTTCTACCACGTGTCTGTTCTACACTTTTTGTCAATCAACATCTCTGGTTCGCGAAACACTACATATTTCCCTTCTCACCGAAACGAAACGAACTGAACCAAGCACGAGAACGGTAGTCCTTTCACGACTCTGTTCCTTGCCGTCGCCATCTCTCGTCTTCGTCGTCACCACTCAGCACCCACTGCGCATTTTAAAAACCAGCGCCGTCTGATTCGCTACCACCGGTTCTAGACATTTTTAACTGTCAAAAAGGTAAAGGAGAAGAAGATCCATAGATTTCTGAGAATCGTTCCTAGAATCTGTTTTTTTTTTTTTTGGCGGGAAAGTGATGAAGATAGAGAAGGCTGGAAGTGAGATTTGCAGAACGATTCAAGTTGTAGTTGAGGAGGAGGAGCGATCGCCGGAGATAAAGAATCCGGTCACCGGAGAAGAGGCGGAGAGAGGCGGAGAGGAGCTGTTTGTTCCGCCTCTGAACTTCGCTGTGGTTGATAATGGCGTCTTCAGGTCTGGTTTCCCTGATATAGCCAACTTCACCTTCTTGCAAACCCTTGGTCTTCGTTCGATTTTGTGAGTGAATTTCTACGAAGTTCTTTATTTATTGTTGTTCTCAGTCTTTTTATTTGGTTTAAGTTATGAGTAGTTTGACGAATTAGGGTTTTGGTTTGGTGAATTCGTGTAGATATCTATGTCCGGAACCGTATCCGGAGCCAAACACCGAGTTTCTTAAGGTGAATGGTATTCGGCTTTTCCAGTTTGGGATTGAAGGATGTAAGGTATGGTTTTTGTTTTTGATTCGTTAGTTAGAAGTTTGTCTTCAGCGAAATCTGGTTGATTAGGTTTGTTTTAAGATAGTTGAATTGGATTTTATGATTCTATTTCTTGATTGATATTACCTAATCTGTTTTCCGACTTTGGAATCTTTGAACTTAATGGTTGAAACAATCGATTAATGTAGATTATCTCTATGTTTCTGTTAAACACACGGCGCATGGTTTGGTAACTTGAGAATTGAACATGAGATGTTGATGAAGACAAGTAAGTTCAAGCTCCAGCATTCAATAATCCAAGCTCTCCAAATGCAGTTGTGGATTGATAATTATGGGCCTAGTATTATAGGGAGGGTATTAGATAAATGTGTATTGATCATGTGAACCCCTCTTAGTTTATGGAAAGTTCAGAATTATATAAATTCAGGACCAAAGGGATGTCGTTTAAATGAAAACTGTATGTTGGTGCTATGACTGAAATGATACTAGACGTGATGTGCGTATAAAGGTGTGGGACGATGGGATTTGAGAATGCTTTGCTTGATATATATAGATTGATTAAAATTGGTTTAACAAAAATAGTTCTAATTTAACATGTCCTTAATAAACTGATCTACCACTATTAATGTTGGTTGCCAATTTTTATCTGATGCTTCTCTTGTAACTATACAGTTTGTTCCACTTGAGATTACACAATACTGTCCCTGAAATTTAGATCTTTAGGTTCTTTGATTATTCAGATCTGTTTGATTCCTTACATATGTAAATT
Source organism: Tetracentron sinense (assembly GCA_015143295.1). Taxonomy (NCBI): domain Eukaryota; kingdom Viridiplantae; phylum Streptophyta; class Magnoliopsida; order Trochodendrales; family Trochodendraceae; genus Tetracentron; species Tetracentron sinense. The sequence goes on from JABCRI010000496.1 coordinate 155,498, forward strand.
TTCTCTATATGAATATATTAATGCTAAAATTTAAATTTGACAATAGATTACATATAGGTTCTAAACTTGTTGGCTAAAAAAAATGTACTCTCAATTTTTAGAGGAGAAGAAATTATTATTGATGTCCGACTTTAGATCCATTCTAACAGTCACCTTTTGCGGAAATAAATTTCTAAAAGACCACAAATTCAAGTCTATACATTTTGGATCAATCCACGTCTACGTAGATCTTGTTACCAAGAAAGGAAGATAGAAAAAGAATATTGCATTCTTATCACAAAAAGGCAGATCTCACATTCATGTAAGGCGTGTAATTCTAGATTAAAACAAGAATCTATGACAAAAGGGACATTTGCATCCTGCTGACATGGGCTTTGCCCCCTTCATCTACAACTGTCCATGCTTATGTTTTTTTTTTAAAATATGTTTTGTTTGCAATCTAATTTATATTAGGTCAATACATTTTTCTCTGCCGGACTTCCATTATCTGCAAAGATTAAATTACATTTCCTTTGCTCTATCACCTCATTATACCATTTTAAAAACCATGGCATTTCCAAAAGGGGCAGCACAATTGTAACTTATAGTTTTTTTCTTAAAGCTCGCCTTACTTTGATTTTACTTGTTGGTATTATGTCACCTTGGTTTTATCATTAACCGTTGAACTAGCCACCATCCTCTTGGAGCTCACCTCCTCCTCCTCATCCTCCTCCTCCTCCTCATCCTCCTCCTCCTCCTCATCAATTTCTTATCCCAACTCTTGGTGCTCGCCTTCTGGAGTTTCGGGGATAACACCCTCTGGTTCTTGCACTGTAGGCTCCCCTTCAGGCTCAGTTGAGGTTCCTGTCTCAGCCTCGATGATCACTTCCTCTGGCTCTGGCCTTATTTCAGGCTCAATTGCTCTCTCCGTCAAAGTTTCAAGAACAACATCCTCCGTTTCAGCTGCCTGTACTTCTTCTTCTATTTCAGGTTCTTCAAGAACCTCATCGACAGGAATGACAGTCGCCATATTAACTGCAACCTCCGCCTCTGCCTCTGTCTCAGTCCTTACAGGAACAGGATCAGTCTCTGTTAGGGCTGTCAATGAGCCAAGCCAGCTCGATTCGGCTCAAAACGAGCCAAGCCGAGCTTGAGCAAGATTAAAAAGCTCATCGAGCCGAGTCGAGTGAGTGAGCTCATTTAGATAACGAGCTGAACTCGAGTAAGAGGTAGCTCAGCTCGGCTCAGCTCGGCTTGACTAATTCAATGAATACCCATGTACAGTTATACCCCTACAATATTGAGTTTTACATTAAAAAGTATAAGAAAAAGAAATAAGTTTTTTAAATTAAGAACATGAAATGTTCATCAGGTTAGTGAAAGCACTATTTTATCTTCCCATTTTCTTTGTACCCCACTATTTAATCCCTTAATTGTTAGAATACCGTCCCCATTATACAATTCTTTTTATAAAATTAGAGCTTAACGAGCTTGCTCGAGCTCAATGATTTGTGGACGAGCCGAGCCTGAGCTGAACTTTTCAGGCTCGAGCCAAACCTGAGCAACATCAAAAATCCAACGAGCTGAGCCTGAGCAATGCCCAGCTCGGCTCGTTGACACCCCTATTCTTTGTCGGAGCAGCCTCTGGAACAGTTTCATTTGGCCCAATGGGCTCGTGAACAACTCTTGATCTGTCCAACATTATGGACAGACGGGACTGATTTCTTAGATCTCCTGGGTTGAAGCAAAAATTTCGCAACTTCGATCAGTTCCGCCTCATATTACTGCTCTTTTGTTATCTCTTGCTCTTCGATGAGGCTTTCTTGAAAAGCTCCCAAACTTTCATCATCAAGCCTTAAATTTTCAAATGTGTCATCTGGAGCCCCATCGGTTAGGATTATAGTCGTCAAAGGCATCCATATCCAAATCTTTTCACCCACCCTTAAAAAAAATTATAACAATTTTTTAACTATTAGTTTCCAATAAAATATTTGCCTTTGGCTGTGGGTGTTGTGTCCCTGATTTTTTGTGACAACTATGCTAAATTATAATCTGACGCCTGTTTCATACTTTTGTTTATGCAAATTGCAATTTGTAACTTGTAATGCTTTCTAGAAGCAGTTTGGTACTTTATTCAACTTTTTTTATTTATGGTTATGTACTCTGTAAAGATTTTGTAAGCCTCAATTTTATGGATGGAGTTAAGGTTGTTGCCCAGGGTATGGACCCTACTGGGAGGGAGGGAGGGAGGGAGGGAGGGGGGGGGGGGGGGGGGGGGGGTGAATAAGGTCTATGACAATTAAAAAATATTTACTCTAAATTCCCTAAGCGAAATTTCAACTTTAAGGCAAGTTATGTGACGTAACTATATGTGCTGCTAAGCAGATGCTTAGGCTTAGGATAGTTGTCACAAAAGGCTTAGGATTCTCCTTTTTTTGTTTCCTGAACAGTATCATGACGTAACTATATGTGCTGCTAAGCAGATGCTTTCCTGGGCGCCTGTTAATTAGAAGGCTCTGTTTGATAACCCTTCTGGGTCCTTTTATAGTTCATACCTTTAGAAGTTCTGTTTTGTGAATTTTGATCATATCCACTTCATAAGCAATAGCCTCTTGAGTATTTTATACTTGTAGATGGGCCATTATTGTTAACAGTTGCATCCCACAGTTCCACATTGATGTCTAAAGAATGTACTTTCTCTAAACCCATACTATTGCCTTGTACCTATAGCCTATGGTGAGCTTTCTAATCTAACCAGCTTGACACAATTCAAAGGGGTACAAATTTTAAGCTTATGGTGGACCATTATTGTTAACAGTTGCATCCCACAGTTCCACGTTGATGTCTAAAGAAATGTAATTTCTCTAAACCCAAACTATTGCATTGTATCTATAGCCTATGGTGGCCTTTCTAATCTAACCAGCTTGACACAATTCAAAGTGGTACAAATTTTAAGCTTATGGTGGGCTTCTCCTTAACAATAAAACTCTTTCTCCCCCCTCGTGGCCGCTTCAGCATTGTTGTGGCATTTAACTTTCAAATTCAACCATCACATATTAGATCTAAGCTGAGCAGTGCATTGCACAAGAAATCTAGAAGAAAGCCCCCTCCTTTCTCCACCAATAACCTTCCAGCTGTGGGGGCATCTATTGTGATTTGTTCCTCCTTAATCTCCTTCCGATCAAAGAACCCAAAAGAATAACCTACTTCATGTAACTAATAAGATTCACAAGACATGTCAAAATGTTGCCTTTCCTAGGTGATTGTTTTCTGAAATAAAGACAAATTAGATAGGCTATGTTGACCCGCTAAATCATTAAAAGATAGTGAAATCCAACAGTTTTCTGTGTTTATTTGTATTATCTCCTTTTTTTCTTTTGGTTGGATTACTTCCTTGGTAGCAAGCTTTGTCAACTCAATTGACATGGGAGGCTACTTACTTGGGCGAGCGTCTTAACAACTCTCTCAGCACCTTGGAGCCCAAAACTTTTCACTAGATTATTGATGCACCATCTTGATAAACCAACATGTGACCTAGGTATCCCACTCATCTTTTCCTTCTTGAAGCAATTCTTTGGTGTTTTCTATGCTTTCACCTTCCTATCGCAGGAATGGCATCTTCAAGTTCTGCTAGCAGTGTCTAGGGGTACCCATTTTCTGACATATCCGAACCCAATTATTTAGTTTGACGTCCATCTTGTTGACCTTGATTAATAATTGATATCAGGTCCTGCTACATTGATAAATAAGTCTCCTATTCATGACTTGACCTGACACCTCAATACTTGATAGACTCGACATGGTTGGTTGCGTTAGCCTCCAATTTAAACCTGATTAATGTTGACGCATACTGCTAACCATCGGAACCCAACCCAGATTTCGATTAGCAAAATCCAGACTCTCCCTGGCTAGCCATACTGCTATCTACTTCCATTATCTGTCCTCTAGAATACCTTTCGGTATATGGATGGGGAATTGAATGAGACAATATTGAAGAAGATGGTTGCCAGTAAAAGTATGGCACGCTATGCAATTTGTGATATGATTGATTTGCAGAATGTGTGAAGGATTCAGAATTAATTTGGTAACAGTTACAAGAAAAACGAGTCCAGTCCAACTATTCTTTTGTTAAGTCTTCACCATATAAGGTGCATGAACTTGGAACCAATGAAAACATGTGATAGAGATATTGAGCATGTCAACCAAAAAAAAAATTAGATATCTGAGCATGGACTTGCTGGCACCTAGGCATAACACAAAAGTTATGGTTGCCAAGGGTTTCATAGGCTAATATAATATGAAAAAGACTTAATATGCCAATTGGCTGTTGTCATTTTGCAACTCAATGAGAAATGTTGAGTCTTCAAGTTAAATGATATAATTTTATGTGTATGGAGATTAGTGAAACCAATTTTTAGTGGGAAGCTGTAACTAAATGTTTTAAGAGTTCTTATATAATTTCTTTGAATTAGTTAGCGTAGTGGCAGAGTTTTGGAAGGTTTCTAGTGTTTTCTAGTGAATTGTTCCTTTGCTCCATTAAATCTAGTGTTAGTGTAATTTTTTATATAAATGATGTACTTGATTGCATTTTTTCATTAATGAATGAACTATTTTTTTTCTATTCTTCACATTGATAGCTGAGATTGGGTGCAGGAACCTTTTGTAAATATTCCAGACGATACAATTCGTGAAGCTCTCAAAGTTGTCCTTGGTATTATAAACATACATCTTTTGATTTATTCAATAGCCAGATTAGAGTGATGTTAGTTATAGCTTTATTATATCCAGTCTTACCTGTGTGCCTTGCAGATGTAAGGAACCACCCACTCTTAATTCATTGCAAACGGGGGAAGGTATATGCACAAGCACCTGTTTTTATGTTACTTCATGCTAGTTATTGAGTTCCTGACCTCTTAACATATGGGTGTGCATTTTTCGTGTTTTGCAGCACCGGACTGGTTGTGTTGTGGGATGCTTAAGAAAATTGCAAAAATGGTGTCTGTCTTCGGTTTTTGACGAGTACCAGAGGTTTGCTGCTGCCAAAGCTAGAGTCTCGGATCAAAGATTTATGGAACTATTTGATACTTCCAGCTTGAAGCACTTGCCAATGTCATTTTCATGTTCAAAGAGGTAAACAACTAGTTATGCAAAGGATGTGCTTCCTCATCTTTGCTTCAGGAGAGCAGCGAATGGTGTTGAGTTCCAGGATGCATTTGGGCAACAAACAAATAAAAAGTCTTCTTTCCCTCTTTGGGGTAATAAAAAGCATATAGTAGCATCCTTTATTTCTTGTTTTGAAGTTTCATCTTCTTTTAATGTTTTTTCTCTCTTTTTGTCTTTTTCTTTTTGTGTTCAATCTTCTTTCGGTTGGTGGTATATGTAAAATAATATGAGAACAACAACATATATGGATGGACCTACTTATTGCCTTAGAGAATTTCCTTCTATGATTAGCTCTCATGATAAGATTTTACTTATGTTCAGTTTGCATTTTCTTCAAGTTTTGACATTAGCTATAGTTTCTAATAGACTGGTATTCGGGTCAAGTTTGGTTTGAACATGCCCAAATTGAGCTCAAACTTTGATTCAAGTTGAGCCAAGCTCGAGTTGGCTCAAGCTTATTCATATTTTAAGTTTATTTTGAACAATTTTACATGATTTAAAAAAAATCCTTATTATTAAAATACAATACAGAGATTACAAATTTAATGCATGAGTACAGAGGAGTGTTACCTAGTTCACTACCTACTTAAACAATTGCCAATTGCGGTTCAATTCCGTTTGGATTCGTGGAAATGTGTACCCAAACCCAATAGTTTTGATTCAGAGAACTTTTTAATTGGATTCAACAAATTTATTCTTGAAGTTTTGAGCTTATACTTTGAGTTTGATAAATTTTGCTTTTGGGTTTACGAATCGGCCATAAAATATATATTTTTTTAATTTTTTGAAAAATATGTATTTATAATATATTTATTTAACAATTAAACGAAAATATGTATTTATAATATATTTATTTAACAATTAAACGAATTATCTTATCTTATCCTAACCTCAGCGAATCGGATTCACTCTAGAGTGACAAATTACGAACACGAATTCGAAACAAGCAAACCAACATTAGTATAGAGTTAGAGCTTTTGCTTTTGTGTGTGGTGGTGTGTGTTTGCTTTGTCTTACCTTCAGTAATCACCCTGAGGTGTTATCTTCAATGCCCCCCCTCCCTTCAATGCTCACTAACTGAAAAACTGTTTTGCTAGTATTATCTCCTAAATTTTATTATAAGTGTTAACGCATTGCTGGCTAAGACACCTACAAATAAGAGGATAAAGATGGTGGATTCCAGCTGAAATAAGAGTGTTGTAGCAATTACTAACCCCAAATCTGAGAAGTTGTTCTAATTCCCTTTTGGGAAATCATATGCGTATACAAGGGCATATGTGTCTTATGTTTTGCCCATTGGAAATTTCCAGAATTAGGTTGCAAACCCGGCTGGAGAAATTGTAGTCTCATCTGAGCAGGTTTATGAGAAATCATATGCTTATACAAGGGCATATGTGTCTTATGTTTTGCCCATATTTTTAAATCAGCTCTAAATTTTAGAAATTCTTGATCAGTCCTAATTGAGAGAGACCAATTAAAAACCCAACTGATGAACTGATCTTCTGCACGGATGAGATCTGATCAGATGGAGTAATGGAAGTTGGAAAAAGAGTGCATCAGGTATTAAAGTAGTCCGCATGGAGATTTTAAGTCTCCAATGGGTTCAAAGTGAAGAATTCCATTTGGATACACATCATCTGCACTCCCCCGGGCCCCAATTAACATTTTTTCCATCCAAAAATAAAAAAAAAAAAATTTAAAAAAAATTGGGAAAAATGTAGAGGAGCAACAATCGAATCGCCAATCAAGGAAATGGCGACTGAAACGATATCTCGCCATCTTGTTCTTCCTCTGCTTGTTTATCAACGACAGACACATCAAAAACGTATCTCGTTTTCTTAAGAAAGCAGAGGATCCCTTCAACTAGACATCTTTTGAAATTCCAATTTTAAAAAAAAAAATGCAGTAAAGATTACAAAATTGAGCAGAGAGACTGTGAGAGAAACAAAACAAAAAAAAACACTACACAGTAACGATTAAAAATACTGAACAGAGTGAGAGAGAGAGAGATATGCCGGCTCCCATTTTTCTCAATACTTAAAACCCTAACCTTCACGATTCACGAGAGAGAGAGAAAATCTACTAATCCTAAGGCAATTTTATAGGTAGGCAGGACTGGACTTTTTCAACTAAACCTAGGGACCCTCTTATCGACGTTAATTACGAGAACAACATTCTCCGTAACAAAAGTAAGAGCATCTCCAGACTCCAACCGAACTGACATATAGAGAGCGGCCTCGGATTGTCTCTCGCGGAGCCATAATGGGCTCTCGGGGTTCCATACATTGTGCGACAGCTGGCATAAAATGGGGGAGAAATCATTCGATTTCTCCAATCATTTTTGACTTCTCCCCTACTCTCACACACTTATCGCCACATGTCTTATCAAAATCATGGCTCCATGATTTTGACTTCACCACCGCTTATCACCTATTGTATGGAACCCGTGTCAAGCCCTTTCTCGCTTCGCGACAATCCAAGGCCACAGAAGGCATAATCAACAGGTTTAACTCCAACCCATCCCCTATCTACTCTAACTCCAACCTACTCCTTATTCCTTATTTATTTCCTACTTTTTCCTTTTTTTTGGTATAGGTATCATTTATTAACGGTTTTTTTTTTTTTGAATTAGAGATATCATTTAACTACATTAGTAGAGTCAATGGGTCAAAAGTGTAACGACCCCAAAATCCCACAAAACTAAAATAGAACTTTGGAATCGTCACATTACTTAAACCTGCTTAAAATCCATACATACAAGGCGTACTAACACGAGTCACCAAAAATATGAGGATAATAAAATTTTAATCATAAAAAGTCAAACCATCCTGCACAGTAATAGTCCACACATCATAGCTTCTCATAACGAAATAGTTTAAAACCATCTGTAGGGTAAAACAACTAAGGCAACATCAACTAAGAGTCAGAAAGTCTAATATAAACATTTCGTCCAAAAAGAAACACTAAACTACTCAATAAGGATGACTATCAAAATCCCTAGCCTCCCCCTCAGGAAGCTCACATTCTCCCTCTTCTTCAGCGTACACCTCCTCGGTCCACGGCTCTCCTCCTAAACCTGAAGATAATGACAGGTCGACTGAGCATGGAATACTCAGTGGATAAACAAACTAACAATAACATAAAATAACATGAGCAATAATAATATCATAACTTAGTTATCGATGCTTAATCATAATACTTTCACGTAAAATAGACATAATCAGAGTGCGTAGCATATAACATATCATAACATCATCTTGACTTGTGTACTTGTGCATTTCTTATCCATGAACTTACCTTGACATATGCATAGACTCATACATGCATGATTCATTGTGTGTTTGTTCTGTCAACGCATAATTCATAGTGTTTTGTCCCAGTAACGCATAATTCATAGTGTTCGACAACGCGTAGAGTGAATGTTCGTAATGGGGGATCATTCTTTCATAGCATAACATGAATGCGACAACGCGTAGAGTGAATGTTCGTAGTAGGGGATCATTCTTTCATGACATAATTCGAGACATATTCGTATCCAATGCATGCATGCTTGTAAGACAAGTGGACTCATGAGACTTGAATACTTACCATGCGAGTGTACGTGTGCTTGAGTATCGTGATTAGAATTCAAATAAGTCATCCCTTAGATTACAATCTTCCGTTAACTCCGCTAGATTACATCTCCCTAGTTAGAGAATTCCCAACGTGGAGGATTTTCCTCTAAGGTTTGACTTACCCGAATACCGATCACCATACAAGTAAATATGACATAATTTATCGTAACGACAACAATATCCATTTAACTTAATTTCTTGATAATCACAAGCATCTACTAATATTTATCATTCTTAGACATTTCAACAAACATTTAGAGTGCGTTAATTATGGATACTTTGCCATTTCACATTCTTAACATTCCATCACACTATAATCAATCCACACAACCCAAACATAATTCATATCCATACATTTATCTCAATCCTTCATAGTATTTCCCTTCCTCAATTCAATCTATCCATAGTATAAACGTATTTCCATCTCTAACAAGCTTAATCCATACATAATTAGGGAAAACATAATTAATCTTCATTTCTATCATTTGCATTATACTAATATTCACAAAACATCAATAATAGGGTTGAGTTAGAGAGTTTATCGACCTTAGGGATCCTTCCCTTGGATCCAAATCGCTCACAAGATGATTTGGGGAAGCTTTGAGGACGATCTCCAAGCTTTCCTAGCAATATCCAAGCTATCTTCTTCTTCTCCAAGAAATCCCTCTCTCAAAACCCTAGGTTTTTCTCCCACTTTTTGCCAAATTAGGTTAGAAATAGGTAGAGTATTCTAATACCCCGAAATAGGATCCCTATTTATAGTCCCAAGGTCTGAGAACCAAAAGACCAAAAAACCCTTACTAAAATTCTGTAAAAATACGAAAGACCAAGCGATCGGTCTTGTACCGATCGATCCCTAGCGATCGGTGTTCTACAGATTTTTGACCCATTTTACTGTTTCGGCCATAACTTATGACTCGTTCGTCGGATTTCGACGATTCAACTTGCGTTGGATTCGTCTTTCGAAAATGGACATTTCTGGCGTATTAGAATTTCCAAATTCCCCTTTATTTATGGACCAAATTGTCCCCAAAGTTGACTGATCTGCAATTCCATCAGACAAAACATCGGAAAACCCACTTTTGACTTAGCTTAGACTAAAAATATGGAAAAACATTAAACATGAACCTCGAAGAGGGTTCCAATACCTTTCTAATGGTTCAAGAATCACTCAATTCCAATAAACGGTGCCAAAACTAGAGCTTCCTAAAGTTCAGGGTGTGATATGACATCCCTCCGATTACAAGTTTGATTAAGCCTTAATCACACTATACCAATTAGATATTAATACATAAACATTAAAACATCACAAGGACTATAATACCCCTAATACTTATAATAAGGACAAGAAAAAGATTCGGGTCTTTACAAGAAGTTAGCTTGGGCAGTGGAGCTCTTGCCTCGGTGGGATTACATCCCTAGACCTCCTCCATGGAAAGGCCACATCCCTACCACTAATACTTACTGTATCTACTTCTCACAAGGGTCATTAAAAAAAAAGGCTATTTGTAAAAAAAATCTTATCTTTTCAGTTACTTGTAAATACTCCTTCCCTTTTGTGATTTGTATTATGCCCCCCACTAACTTTAAATTTTTTTGTAAATCCACCCAATTAGTTAACGGATGTTAAATTTTTTATAAAATGACATTTTAAACCTTTTTTTTCTTGATTCTTTCCCGCACGTTCTGTCCATCAAAACACGCTCCTCTACAGGCCACAACATGTCCCATTCATCATCTTTTAATTATGGTTAGCTTAATCAACCTATGTTAATGTTTTTTCTATAAACCAGGTTAGATGGGTGAACCTAGGGGTGAGGGAATCTTAACGGTAGTTAGTGGGTGTTAAAAAGGACACGTTGCGTGCCTTTTTAACTGTGGTTAAACATAATCAACCTTAAATTAATAATTTTTTTCTAAAAACCAAGGTTAGATGGATGAATTTATAGGAGAGTGAATCTTAACCATAGTTTTTTTTTTGGTTAACCATAATTAATGGGTTCCAAACACTTCTCTCGTGAAAAGTTCTTACAAATCTCCTTGAAATAAAAAGAAAAAGAATAAAAAGGTTATTTCTTAAAAAATTTAACATATGTTAACTAACTTATGGATGGAACGGTAAAAATAAAAAATAAAAAATAAACAATTAGATAGCAATGGAAAAACGCTCACCAAGCTTAGAGAGTCTTTGGGTTTTTTCTAAATTAGAGAGCAATAGTAGAGATTGTTGGAGATGTTCCAACACCTCCCTAAACTGACTCCTTTAGAGATTTTTAAGGTCAAAAACACAAGTCCAATAGACTCCCTAATACCGCTCGCTCGCCATTTTAGGGAAATCCAAAAGGCTCGCTGGATTTAGCAAGCATCGCCATCTTCTTTTTTTTTTTTGAAAATATGACCGTTGAGAGCCTATGATACTAAATAGAAGATGAAATAGGGAAGACATTGGAAAGAAATGGAGAGTGGTATTGGAGTTGCACCTTCAAAAACTGAAAAAAAAAATAAATTATAAGGAGCACTGCATTTTAATGAAAAAAAATAAAGAAATTGTAGCTTTAGTGTTGAAGATGCTATAAGGGGTGGGGAGGAGGAAAATGTTTAACACCCTTTGCATTTGACTTAGTCAAATGCAAAGGGTCTTGGTCCATGCCCCCATTTTTAACACCTATCAACCGTGGATAAGATTCACTCTCTCATAAGGTTAAGTAATCTAATCTTGGTTTTTTGAAAAAAATATTAACCTTAATTTCTTAAGTTTAACTATAGTTAAAGGGGGTGTTAAAAGAGACATGGAAATAGTGACAAGTTGTTAAGTGTGCCCAAAAAAAAAAATCCATGGGTATCATCACTCTCTAAGCCATACGGCCCTCTTGGATGAACCATGGGCCATGGCAAGGATACAGACTGACCTAGACCAAGAGCTAAAAACCCGATCTAAGGAATTATACGCTCTATCTTCTCTGCTAAGTACTTGAATTTTATATATATATATATAAATGATCATGCAAAAATTAATTAATCATATGGTTCAATATAATCAAGGAGTGGAGTACATTGAGGAGGATTGTAATTGTAAATTTCACATGAGATATGTTGTAGAATTTTTATTTTTTTTGGTTAAAGTAACTACACCACAAGGCGAAGCTACAGTCAAGAGCAAAGAAGACCACACACACACACTCACACACAACCACTACACCCTCAACCCAAACACTCTTCAAACGGGTATCAACCGTTTTGTGATGGAACTTATAAGGGAGTGAGGGCTCGGATACATATCAGATGTGGGACTAAGACCTGAACTAGGTCTTTTTTGAAATGAAGGAAAACAAAAAGAAGGCCGACTCAAAATCCCATCCAAATCTAGTAATCTTTGGCATTCTTAACACAATTCAAGTGGGTCCATCTACTATCTAGTCCAGCAATGGTGGACCCAACTCAGCCCCCCAATGACACAAGAACAAAATCTTTGTAATAAGGGCTTGTATCTGGAGGAACTCCTTGCACTCTCCTCGTCTCTCACTAGCATCCAAAACTCACAGGCTTGCAGAAACAACTCATCCTAAAGACACTACAAACTTGCTTCGATTCTCTTCTTTGAATCTGAGTTTCGTGAGTTAGTGATATGGGGAAGTCTGGAGGGATGAGAATTAGAGGAAGATAAGAAAAATCATTGCAGCCATGAGATTTACCCTCATGTGTGTGGATTTTGGATTTGGACAACCAAAGATGGTTTAAAATTTCAGCATTGATATATGGGGATATTCTTTCTAAAATACACATTCAATGATTCCACATAAGAAGGGTGGGTCCATTAGTGCTTCCACTAGAGTGATTTCGATTCCATCCATAGCCTATGGCTATTAGTATTGTGGGAATAGTACTAATTTTGCTGTCAAAATCCCCCAAGTGTAATTACATTTTTTTAATAATAGAAAACCTACACTAGGACACAGTGTAAGCAAGAAATATAATGTCAAGGATCTTACCTCTGGTCATGGTGATTAGATTTTGATGTTGCCTATATCTTTTGGGATCGCCCTCTTGTCTTGAATGCGGAATAGTAATTGATTAGAGAGAGATCTTCTAATCTAAACAAGACCCAATGCTTGGATAGATGGATACACAGGCAACTTGAAAGCTTTCTTGTTAGATTAGAGACCTTCTCTCATAAACTCCTTTTATACCATCTTTCCATCAAAGAAGGTAGTTATTTTCTGAAAGGTTGTCACTTGATGACTCTAAGGGGTACCATTAGGGTTAACCAAAGTAAATGGGTGATGTGGCAATATGGGCCACACTGTTTCACAATGAAACAGTTTCAAAAGAGAAACCATAACTAACATTCTCCCACTTGGCCCAAATTGGCATAAATAACCCTTATAGTTTATTAAGAAACCATATACTCAAGAAAATAGTTACAATGTATGAATCATGACAGTAAATAATCTTATATATGAAAACTACCTTCCATGTATTACAATATCATTGGTTCTACCAAATGAGTATTTTATGTGACATAATTCTTTATGAATGAACTGCCAAAAGTTCATTCTAGGTCCACTTTATTGTCTAATAGACAATCTGTCATACATTAAACTTTATGTATACCAATATATGATGATAGCTATACCGGGAAATCATCGAAACATAATTGCAATTATAAAAATTAATGTGTCTAAGATGTACATCACAAATCAAGCATCAAATGAGTTAATAAGACTCATACACTCCACATGTTCTTTATACAACTTGGGCGGTAACCCTTTTGCCATGGGATCCGCAATCATTAACTTAGTACTGATTTTCTCAATAGTCACCCGATGATCTCGAACATGTTCCCTAACAACAAGGTACTTTATGTTAATGTGCTTGTGTGAACTACCACTCTTGTTGTTGTTAGAGAAGTGAACTGCAAGCGGAATTATCACAATAAATCGTAATGGCTTAGATAAAGAATCTACAACTTGAAGCCCTGTGATAAAATTCTGTAACCATAAAGCATGTGAGGTAGCACCATAGCATGCTACATACTCTACCTCCATAGTAGAGGAAGCGGTCAATGTCTGTTTTACGCTTCTCCATGAAATAGCACCTCCTGCAAGTAGGAAGAGATACCCTGATGTAGACTTTCTAGAGTCAAGGCATCCTCCATAATCTGAATCTGAATAATCGATTACTTCTAGATGCTCCGTCGTCTGTTTAAACATGTAACCTTTTGTACCTTGCAAATAGCGTATCACTTTCGTTGCAGCTCTCCAGTGATCCATGCCTGGATTACCTTGATATCTGCCTAACATTCCAACTGCAAATCCGATTCTGGTCTTGTACAGACCTGAGCATACATCAGACTTCCTACTTACGGATGCATAAGAAATGGTTTTCATCTATTCCCACTCTATGTCCTTTCTTAGACTTTGGTTGAGGCTGAATTTATCACCCTTAACAATAGGTGCCACACTAGGGGAACAGTCTTCATCCGAAATCTTTCTAGAACTTTGTTAATATAGGCCTTTTGAGACAATCCAAGTATCCCTCGAGATCTGTCTCTGTGAATCTCTATGCCAATGACAAAAGAAGCTTCACCCATATCCTTCATATCAAAGTTTTGTGTCAATACTGTTTCACCTCATGTAACAAGCCCAAATCACTACTAGCAAGCAGACTATCATCCACATAAAGGACTAAGAAAATGAATTTGCTCCCACTAATCTTAAGGTATATACACTGATCGACGACATTCTCCGTAAAACCAAATGAAGAAATGACACGTGAAATTTGAAATACCATTGGCGTGAATCCTGTTTTAGTTCATATAGGGATTTCCTAAGTCTGCAAACCAAGTGACTTTCTTTATTTGAGGAAAATCCTTCAAGTGACTAATATATACCTCTTCCTTTAAATCTCCATTAAGGAAGGCCGTCTTCACATCCATCTGATGTAGCTCTAAATCAAAATGAGCTACTAATGCCATGATTATCCTAAATGAGTCCTTCTTAGAAACTGGAGAGAAGGTCTCATGGTAATCAATACCTTCTTTCTGAGTGAATCCTTTAGCTACAAGTTGGACTTTATAGCGTTCTATATTGCCTATTGAGTCTCTTTTGGGTTTTATAGACCCATTTACAGTTAATGGTTTTGGCTCATTCAGGCAAATTCAACTAAATCCCATACATGATTTTTAGCCATTGAATCTAACTCATTTAACATGGATCATACCATAAGTTGAAATTTTTCCCACTCATGGCTTGTGAAAACGAAATTGGATCTTCCTTAATTCCAATGTCATGGTCAGACTCTTGTAGGTACACAACATAATCAGAAGAGATTGCAGATTTCTTTATTCTTGAAGATTTTCTTAATCCTATTTGTTCATCTACATTTGGTGGTATTTGAACAATAGGTTCAATGACAACTTGGTCCTCTTGGGGTGGCATATCTTGATTTAATTGTTCTTCCTAATGACATCTTGTAGATTGTCTTGAAGTGCAGTTAATAAATCCATATTTACAGGTGTGGTAACTGGAACCTGTATTTCCTCAAAATTTAAGCTTCGAGGTTGCTCACTTCCACCGATGTCATTATCCTCAAGAAATTAGCATTTCTTGCTTCAACAATATTAGGTGTAGTGAAGGACAATAGAACTTGAATCCCTTGGACCTATCTGCATAGCCAATGAAGTAGCCACTGACTATTTTTAAGTCCAACTTTTTCTCTTTTGGATTATACACCCTGACCTCAACTTGACAACCCCATATGTGTACATGACCTAAACTTGGTTTCCAACCATTCCATAGCTCAAAAGGAGTTTTAGGAATTGCCTTGGTGGGAACCCTATTTAGGATGTACACAAAATTTTTTAAGGCCTCACTCCATAGAGATAATTGGAGAGGAATTACTAATCATACTCCTCACCATGTCCATAAGCGTATGATTCCTTCTTTCGGATACACCATTTTGTTGTGGTAAACCTGGCATTGTGTATTGTGCAACAATACTTTGTTCCTTAAGAAAAATCGCAAATGGACCTGGTCTTTGTTCTGTACCTGTGTACCTACCATAGTACTTTTCACCTCTATCTATCACACGATTTTAATAACCTTTTCTTTTTGTTTCTCTACTTTTACTTTAAAAGTTTTGAAGGCATCTAATGCCTCACTTTTCTCAAATAGCAGATAGAGATACAGAAATCGTGTACGATCCTATAAATGAAATGAAGTATCTTTGACCATTCAAACATGGAGTTGGAAATGGTCCACATATGTCAGTGTGTATGATTTCTAATGTTTCTGAACTCTGTCTGGCACCTTTCTTGGTTTTTTGGTCTGTTTTTCCCCTTTATGCAGTCCACACAAATACCAAAATCAGAAAAATCAAGAGTCTTAAGGCCTCCATCATTTATAAATCTTTTGATTCTCTCTATGAAAATATGTCCTAATCTCCTATGCCAAAGTATGGAGGATTTCTCATTTATAATTTCACGCTTAATACCAACATTCTCATGCAAGGTTAAAAGGGTGCAATCAAAAGTAAGTCTAAATTAAATCTATATAGACCATCAATAAGGGTTCCAGTACCAACCACAACTGAGTCTTTAATCAAATTAAGGTTAAACCAATAAAGTTAAAACTAAAACCATAAGGGACAAGTCTAGAAACTGAAATAAAGTTCTTAGAAAAGGATGAAATATAAAAGGTTCCTTCAAGGTCTAAGACAAAACCGGATTTTAAGACAAGTCTAAAGATCTGATTCCACATATGAGCTTATCTTGTTTCCGGAATAGATAAAGCATTCCGCCTTTGTTGGTTTTCTTTGGTTGAGGAAACCCTGCATGGTATTGGTAATATGAATTGTAAAGCCAGAGTCAATCCACCAAGTATTATGAGAAATATCAACCATATTAGATTCATAACACACTAAGGAGATGAGATTACCTTTCTTCTCGAGCCAAGCTTTATATTTGGGGCATTCTTTCTTTATGTGTCCTTTCTTCTTGCAGAAGAAGCATTTGTCCTCATTATCAACTTGACTAATTGACTCCTTCTTATACTTCTTCTTAAAATGAGCACATTTCCCCTTTCTTGCATGTCCACTTTCATGAGCTAGATGGGCACTTTCTAGTTTCTCCTGCTTCAATCTCCCTTCTTCTTGAACACACATGGTCAGTAGTTCATTAATTGACCATTTTACCTTATGTGTGTTTATAGAAAATCTTGAATTGCCCATATCCTGTAGGTAGGGGTTCGAGTACTAAATGGACAAGAAAGACTCTGAGAATGCAACCTCCAGAGATTTCAACTGAGCCGCTATATCCTTAATTTCCATAATGTTTCACGCACACTTTTGTTACTGATAAACTTCATAGATGATAATTTGTTCATTAGGGTGCTAGCTAGTGCTTTTTCAGACAGTCGCATTACTATTAATGAATTCCTTTGCCTTAGTGCATTCTGGGATCGCATCCCGAATACAGTTTCCAACATGAGACTTAATGAGCATTAAACTTAAGCGATTAGATCGCGTCCCACCGCTCATATGGATCCATTTTCAGCAGCTGTACTTGATTCCGTAGGCATGTGGTTCATCCATACGGAGTGCCAAAATCCATGCACCATAATGTAAGAAGAATTTTCTCCTTCCAATCCAAGAAATTTTCACCAGTCAACATTAGGACACGAGATGATTCATTAGAAATAAAGGCAGATGGAATAGCTGCAAAATTTAAACAAACATATTTACTAAATGCTATGAATGCAAATCTATAATTCAGAATATAAACCCATGCTCATAATTCTGATAGCAAAACAGTGCATCATTGTAATCATCCTGTGGGCAAAGGTTGCAATACGCTATTGATTTGCTCAATTACTTTATAATGGGGCTAATAGATTTTTGACATCAATGTAGAGATATACCATTACCTGTGGGCATTTGAAAAATATCTCTAGATTGATATCTAATTATTTCTCATTCTAATTAATTTATAAAGTATGAATCTTCCCTGTGGGGCCGAGATATCATTATTCATGAGTTAATCACAATATTTTGATGCCACTGAACTAATGTGATTAAATACATCCACTATATAATTTAAATCACAATAAATTATATGACTTAAAGATGTTGTGGCTATTCTAAAAGTTATAAATTTATTATCCATATAATAGCATCAAAAATCAGCATATGAATTAATCCTAAAATGCATGTACTATCAAGGATTCCATACATATATGCTAAATTAACATAACGGCATAAAAATTAGCATATGAATTAATCCTAAAAGTCATGTACAATATCAAGGATAAATATATGCTAAATCAATAATTTGCTATCCAAAGAAAAATTTGTAACAAATTTTACATGCAAATTAACTAAGTCCACTAATTTATCACATAGACCCTAAATCCAATATTACTTGCTGCACACGTCTGTCTTTACTTTAAAACTCATATTAACAAGTTAAGGATCTAATGCAAATAAAGTTTTGTTGCCTCTATGGACGTGTATGGTCTATGTCTGCCACCCAAAATCTTCCGGAAACTAGATTTCGCCGGAATAGAGTTAAGCATATATATTAGGCTTCTAACATGGTAGCATTTATTATTATTACTGTTATCAAAATTTTTAATTGTAAATTTTCAACAGCCTCTGCCATTGCAGTCATGGAAAGCAATGGTTGGTGATGTTGTACCAACCACATGCTACACCTTCACCTTCACATCATTACAAAGGGTGGTTTTCATTAAAGTAAATCAAATTGAATCCAACGAGAGAAACTTCTCTTTGTTACACTTTATCAAGTAAATTTTTTTTTTTTTTTTTTTGAGATGACAGAGAACCAGTCTCTGGTTCCGCAAAATTCACGGACGACAGAAACAAAAACATGTATGCATGCACTAAACTGTTTATGGCAAAATAAACCAAACACCACAATCCGAAGGATGCTCTGATACCACATGTAAGCAAGAAATATAATGTCAAGACCCAATACTTGGATAGATGGATACACAGGTAACTTGAAAGCTTTCTTGTTAGATTAGAGACCTTCTCTCATAAATCCCTTTTATACCATCTTTCCATCAAAGAGGATAGTTATTTTTTGAAAAGTTGCCACTTGATGACTCTAAGGGGTACCATTAGGGTTAACCAAAGTAAATGGGTGATGTGGCAATATGGGCCACACTATTTCACAATGAAACGGTTTCAAAAGAGAAACCATAACTAACACACAGGACACCCTACAGTGACCTGGCCCCCTGTACAAGCCCAAGGATCTAAAGGCACCAAATGAAATAAACCACGAGCCCAAAAAGCAGACCCAAAGGCTGCTAAGCGGTGAGCAAAGGAGTTAGCACCCCTCGGCGTGAAGAAAAACTGATAATCGGCAAGGCCAACCGCTTCAACTTCACGCCGAATATCATCCAAAATAACTTTAATCTCTCAGTGTTCATAAGAGGATATAGAACTGAGTAGATCCACCAGACCTTTTGCATTTGAGGCGAACAAGACATTTCTCTAGCCATTTGCCTCGGTCACTAGAGGGGACCCGCCGATGGGCTGAGCAAAACCACCAAAGAAACGACCAGAGTGACAAATTTTATAATATAACTAATATTTTAATTTATATTATTTAATAAAAGTTTTCTACTTTGCCACTAGCCAACAGAGAAAAAGGTCACTTCCGTTCTTATTCTTTTGGGTTGCATTGCAGGTTTTAGGCCCGAACAAAAGAGGAGGGTTTGTGTCATATTAGCAATGGTCGTTGCAAAGTAAGTTTTTTTTGTTAAAACAATATGACAACAAAAATATATGTTTTTCAATCTTCTTTTCGGATTGGGGCCTGCTCTCACCCTACCCCTGAAGGTAGGCCTGGATCAGTTCAAACCTTCCGAAGACTTGGGCCAAGTGAGGGTTGGACATGGACAGCTGGACTGATTACATAGTTGGGTGGACTTGGGTTAAAGGCTTAGGCCCAGTGGCCCATTAGACTAAGCTTCTAACCAGTTTGGCCCAGCTGGTCAAACCAATAAATTCTAATAAAATACTGTATTTTTTGTTCTTCTTTAGGCAGGCTAGCCTAAGCCCAACCTGACTAATAAGCGGGCTGACCCGGCCTGTTTATTAATTGGGCCTATTTGCCCTAGCCAGTCCAGCCCAAATCCGGCCCGTTGCAGCCTGGACGTTTGGAAGGATAGTGATACAATGCGAGTGAGTGGGCCCCCAAAAGGACATATGTCTCATCTAAAAAGAAACATGTACTTTTGACATTTCAGCCATAATCGGTGGTTTCATACGGGATCCACTATGTGGATTGGATATTCAACTAGGGATCCAAATTAGAGCTTTAGGGACACTTTAATCATTCATTCAAAAACAGCTCTAACGTAGGTCCCACCACCATGACCTGCACTTTTCAAAAGAGCAATAGTTTGCTCCTCGCGGGGGTGCTGTGAGGAGCTGTGTCTCGTCCCCCCTTTTCTCGTCAGGTATCTTTTTAAACTGTGGTTAGTTCCTTTTAATTGTGGTTAATATTTGTAACTATGGTTTTTACTAAAACCAACGTTAGAAATATGAGCCCACCCTTGTTGGGTTACTTTTGGTTCATATTTCTCACCTTGTTTTTTAGAAAAGTCATGGTTAAAAATATTAATTGTGGTATTCCCCATTCTCCGGTCAATTGCTTTTGATTTCATGGGTGGAAAGCGAAACGAATCCCTGTTAATGAATGTATTGGAGAGTCAGTTGTTTGCTGACCAGAGAAGGAGAAGGGATTTCTTTTTTTACTGGAGAAGCGAGTGGCGTATCCATGGAGTCCACATGGAGATTCAACTCATCAATGGTCTTCTCTATCATTGATTTTCTCTATCATCGTCACTCACTCATAGAAAAAGAAGTGGCTTGAAGGGAACAAGAAAAAGATGGAAGGGCTAATTAATCAATGAACCAATCTTATTGGATGATCTTTCAATCAATCCTTTTACATAGCAGCTATTTGTACTCTCTTGAGAGAAAAAGAAATTCTACAAGAAAGAAATAATAGCTTCATCCATCATAAATGAATTTAAGTTTTAAAAATGATTATAACGTATTGTGATGTTGTGGTGTTGCAACATATAAAAAGACAAATATGTACATAGAGGAAAATAAGAGGGCAAGGAGGCTGCACTGAGAGAGAAAAAGAAAGGAAATTTGTTTCCAAAAAAAAATTAACTTCATAAGATTACCCATTAGTTTGATCTCTTAATACAACATAAAAAAATTAAAATAAAAAATTAAGTTAAAAAATGTATTGTGATGTTGCAACATATAAAAAGACAAATATGTACATACAGGAAAAGAAGAGGGCAAGCAGGTTGCACTGAAAGAAAAGATATTTTTTTCCTAGAAAAAAATAGCTTCATAAGATTACCCATTAGTTTGATCTCTTAATACAACATAAAAAAAATGAAGTTAAAAAATGATTATTATGTATTGTGATGCCGTGATGTTGCAAGAGATAGGAAAAATGATAAATATGTACATAGGGAAGAGAATGTAAAGAAGTTGCATTAAGATGCACTAAGAGAGAAAGAAAATAGGTTTTTTCCACAAGAAAAAAGGTAGTTTCATAAGAAAGAGAATAGGTTTTTTGTATTGTGATGCCGTGCTATTGTTTGAAACAGCAAAAAAAACAAAATATGTACATAGAAAAAGAAAAGACAATGAGGTTGCACAAAGATTCACTTAGAGAAAGAAAGTTCTTTTACCATAAGAAAAAGTAGTTTCATAAGATTATCCATTAGTTTAATCTTTTAATACATCATAAATAAATTAAATAAAAAAGGATTAGTATGCATTGTGATGCCGTGGTGTTGTAACAAATAGCAAGACGATAAATATGTACATAAAGGAAGAGATCAAGACAAGAGGTTGAATTAAGATGTTCTCAGAGAGAAAGATACTAGTTTTTTTTCTTAAAAAAATTGTGTATTCATAAAATTATCCATTAGTTTGATCTTTTAATACATTATAAATAAATATAACTTAAAACGATTATTATGTACTGTGATGTTGTGGTGTTGCAACAGATAGCAAGGCAATAAATATCCATAGGGGAACACAGAAAGAGAAGGCAATGGTGTTGCATTCAAATGTACTAAGATAGAAAGAAAAGGGACTTCTTTTTTCTATAAAAAAACATAGATTCGTAAGATTAGTCATTACTTTAATCACTTAATACATCAGAAACGTATTACTTTGATCTCTTAATAATAAAGGAATTTCAGTTAAAAACCGATATTGTATATTGTAATAAGAAGAAAATAATATGTATATGGAGAGAAAAGACAAGGAGGTTGAATTAAGATGCATTGAGATAAGATAACGAAAAAAAAATTAGGTTTCTTCTTACAAGACGAAAAAAAGTAGCTTCATAAAATTATACTTTAGTTTGATATTTAATGTGTCATTATTGAATTAAATTTAAAAGAAAAATGATTATTGTGTATTTTGATTTCATGTTGCAATAGAAAAAAAAAACATACTATTGGTTCGATGTGTCAACATGTTACTGTTCCTTTATAGTCATTTTAAGTTACAAAGTTCCATGTTGCCAAGTTTCATAGGTTAATGGGTAACGAAAGAGGGGTTGAGCTAGTGGCCAAGACCAAGCCTAAGGAAGCGGAGCTATTTAGTTCAAATCTCTTTCCCTTGTTGGTCACCCTTCAAGATTTAACCCGACTTTTCTAGTTGTGTAGTACAAGCGTATTTGCACGGCCCGAGGGACTTAGTTTGATGCTCTAAGGCCTGGATACCGGGAAAAAAAAGTTATGGGTGGGGCTGTGTGAGCTGGGATGTTTTGTAAGAGAGGAGTCTATAGTCTATTAGAGTGAGTGGGCCCCTAAAAGGGGGATAGGGCTCATCTAAAAAGAGATGTACTTTTGATATTTCAACGATAATAGGTGGTTTCATATGGGATCCAATATGTAAATTGGATATGAAATTAGGATCCAAATTATGGTTTTAGAGACACTTTAATCAATCATTCAAAAACATCTCTGAAGGCGGTCCCACCCACCATATCATGCACTTTCAAAGAGCTTTATTATAATCATGAGGGCACACCCATGGGCGGCCATGGTGATGATACACACACCTTTCACTGTTTCCTTTATATGTGAGAGATCTTTATACCTAGTTTGCTTCAATGGTAAGACTATTTTCTAAAATCTTTCGAGAGAGCATTGGAGTTCAAGGCTGTCGGGGTGAGTTCTAGGCTGTTGGGGGTGACGATTAAGGGGCCATCTTTGTAATAACTTAATCCTTAATTTACACTACTAATCTAGATATCACTTGCCCAAAAAAAATAGAAAATGCTTAGCTTACTGAGTGGCCTTCATTGGTCCACATTCTCTTTTTAAACACCTACTAATTGTGGTTAAAAGTCACTTACTCCTATAGTTCATCCATCTAATAATTAGTTTTTAGAATAAAAAAATATAGGGTAAATTACACTAACCTCTCCCGAGGTTTGGTGAAATTTCAGAAATCTACCCACTCATCTCTAAAATTACACTGCTCTTCCCCTTTATTTCAGTTGTTTGTAACAGATACCATTTTCTGTTCCTTACATGAATAGACTTTATTAATGTCATTATTTAAACATTTTAAAATATTTAAATTATCAATTTTAAAGTCAAAGTCAGCCAATGCAATAAAATAAATGATAATTGGGATTGGTAAACTTGGGTGGAGCCCAAATCCTCTGGTCGATGCCTTACCCTTTCAAATGGTCACGTCTCTCCCCATTTTAACATTCTTTAACTGTGATTAAGTTTCACCTTTTATTTGTGGTTAAGATTCACTAACCTAAGGTGTTAAAGAAAATTATTTTTTGGTAAAAACTAAGGTTAAATGGGTTAACCTTAAGGATGGGTGAAACTTAACCACAGTGTTAAATTGGGAGAGTTGGGTTAGTGAATCTGAACAACAATTAAAGGGTGCTAAAAAAATTTATTTTTTCTTCGAAAAATCTAGGTTAATTGGCTTAATAATAAGGTTGGGCAAAACTTAATCACAGTTAAAAGGCTATTAAAATAAGGAGAGGCAGTAGGTGAAACTTAACCAAATGTGCAGCCGCCACTAAAGCCCTTCTTTGCATATCTTGTGGGAAATCTTGTTTAGTCGTTGGTTGAGTTTTCAAACCAAACAAAAGCAAACTAAACAAATAAGGGTAAAACTGTCAAGTAATGTCTTCTGTTATCATTGGTGAGCTTGACGGGGAAGGACACTGTAAGTTTAGAATCAAGAGTGGAGGTGTTTGAAATTTCACCAAACCTTAGGGAGATCAATGTAGTTTACCAAAAAATATATTTTAATCTTAATTTAATGGTTCAAAGCAAGGTTTTTAATTTTGAAATTTTCGACATTTTAGACCAGTTAACCCGAACCAAAATCCCAAAAAATAACGGGATTTCGGCGAAATTTCAAAATCCGAAATATTAATATTTTATTAATTATATATATATATATGAAATTAAGGGAACCTTTATTCTCTACAAATGTTGAAAGCTTTGCGTTATGACATGAATTACACCTCTCGAGAAATAAACAGAGACATCAAACTGATAGCATTTGAGATGGTTTGGTGATATAGGTCATTGATACCAGTAGTAAGATAGAGGGGATCCAAAAGCCACAAAGGAATGATTGAGGAAGTTAGAAAAGATTTGGGGTTAATAGGCATTAACAACATATAGATACCTAAACATGTATTAATTAAAACCATAGTTTCATTCACCTATTTGTAATGTAACTTCATAATGTAACTTCAGGTGACATTCTTTAATTTGAAGTTTTTCAATTTTTCTTTTTATTAGGTTGTCAATTAAATAGATTTTTATATTCCATAATTTATTTTAAACTAGATTTCATTTTTTCAATAGATTTCATATGAAAAATCATTTAACATTTTGTTTAATTAGTTACAATAATTATTACTTCACATTCACGTGTGTTCCGCTAGTATATATATGTTAAAAAATAATATTTTATTAAAATTTTATATATTTCTATAATATTATTAATTTATTTTTAAAATTAATATATAAAATTTCAAAACTTCATGAAATTTCAATAAAAATTTCAAAATATTTCAGAATTTTAATAAAAACAATAAAAAAAAACTATTTAAAAATAAATAAAAAATTCAGATTTTGACCGAAATTCCAAATTTCACCCAAAAATTTCCCGAAATCTGATTTTAGAAATAACCCCAGATTGGATGTCGTTCCAGTTGCCCGAAAGTAAAATTTCAAACCTTGATTCAAGGGGACATGGGAATCGTCTGTACGCTACATTAAGTACCGATCGGTATGCATTTCACTGCTAAGAAAACAAAAAAAAAATGCACAGGAAAGGAACCCCCAATATACATGGCATTAATTGGAAACGTAATAGAAAAGGCAAAATGCCTAACAACCCTCAATTACTCTCATAGTAATTACAAAGTACTCTCAAATAAACCCCAACTAATCTCATAATAAATACAAAGTACTCCCAAATACCTAAATCTACAAGAAATAATCCACCCTTAGTATCCGGTACCGGTAGGGAACTCGCATTTCCCAAACTCTGCAACACAAACACACTCTTTTTAGCAAACAGGACAATTATGAAACAATGCTCGTTCAATTTCTTCATTAGAGGAACGCTGGCGTTAGACACATCCCGTGTCCCCATGAGAAAAACTTATTGTTTTTCCAACATCATACAATGACACGGGATGCGTCTTCAACGATCACAAAATGAGCATTATGCTACGTGAAAGTGGGACCCGAAAGAACAGGCCCAATAGAATATATCATAATAGCCCAAGAATCGTCCTTATCAAATGACCCACATATGATCATTCATGAAGGATTTTCCAGCTGGGGTCCAGGCATTGAATCCGGGTGTCAATCCGAATTCGGGTCTCAAAAAACGTCTTATAAACAGGCCAGGCCGGGCCTATTCAAAAATCTCAAAAACACAGGCCCAACCCAGCTATTGACACCCTGAGAATCCCCGGGAATTCTGGTGCATGTTAGCGACTCAAAAGAACGATTGTCTAACATGCATCAACAGACCTCCGGGAATAAAGACGGAACAGCCGGCAGATCAATCGTGCTAAGACGCTTGACGGCTGGCATAATGCCCCAGTTCTGCTCGTTAGCAAATCAGAAGCAATAAATGTTAACTTGCGCATAAGAAAGAAAATGCAGGAAAGGGATGATAAAATACGCACTGGGACGCTTAGTGACAACAAACGCAGACCCTTGAAAATCACAGGTCCAGATCGCTCGTCCCATCTTCTGATAATAACTATTGAACGCGAACGAAGCGTGAGCCTCGAGCGTGTTAGGATTGTAACACGTGGCACCAGGCTGAATCTGACGGCAGTCCGCCCCTCCTTCTCCACAAGCATAATCGAGCCCAGCCTGCAACTTCTTCTTCTCAGCTTTCCCGTTCGCCACACACCAAGTATGTCCTGACGAGCTCTTCGAAACCCCTCGGCCACCTTTGACCGGCGTTGACTGGCTTTTACTACCGTTGACCGGCTTTGACCGGCGGATCTTACCTTGATGCTTCAGCCCCTCCGGCGTTAAGGGTATGTCGTAAACCTTCTTCTCGTCGGGATAGAAAAGCCCGTAATTCCTCTCAGAGGTCGGACCTGGCTTATTGTTCTCGTTAAACAGAGCGAACAAGTACACTTCAAGTTCCGCCTGAGGCTTCAACGGAGTTCCA
This sequence comes from Tetracentron sinense, assembly GCA_015143295.1. Taxonomy (NCBI): domain Eukaryota; kingdom Viridiplantae; phylum Streptophyta; class Magnoliopsida; order Trochodendrales; family Trochodendraceae; genus Tetracentron; species Tetracentron sinense. Next base: position 182,017 of record JABCRI010000496.1, read on the forward strand.
CCTCCGGTCAGAACTCTACGAACCAGGTTCCCGTTATACGCAGCTGCATTGTCCTCGCTCGCACCAACCTCATTCTCGTCTCCCTTCGAGGGCCAACCCGTTTCGCTCACGACCATCTTCAAGTCGTCGTACTTCAAAGCAGACATGGCTGCGTAAACCGCGTCGATTTGTGCATCGAAGAGGCTCAAGTAACGTAAACCGTTACCGGAGTCTACCACACCGGGGTTCTCTTGGAAGAGAGCGTAGTCTAGAGAGATAACGTCGGCGTTTGCCTCGTAGGCAAAGAAAGGGTATGCGTTAACCATGAGGTACGAACTGGTCTGACGGAGAAAATCCAACATGGGTTTGATGACTGGTTCGACTAACTCGGGTTTGAACGACCCGGCTGAAGATGGGTAAGAGGATTGAAGAGCACTGAGAGCTATGGGTGAAGAGACTTTAATGGCGGAGTGGAAATTGAATTTAACAAGAGCACTGTGAATGTTTTGCATGGCGGGGACGAGATACTTAGTTGTGTTGTGTGGGTCGACGAAGACTTCGTTACCGACTGCAATGGTTTGGATTTGGGTTGATGGGTGGTAAGCAGCGACTTTTTTCTGGACCCATGTGTGAGCGAAAGACGGTGTTTTGGAGGCCGAGTAAAGGAGCTCGTTTGGTAAAGAGACGACGACCTTGATGCCTGAACCGGCTAGGGCTTTGAGAACGGCCCGGTCACTGTCGTATAGCTTGACTCGGTAGATTCCCTGGGATTTGAGGAGCTTAACTACTTTCATAGCTGAAGGAAGGTCGTTCGCTATTCTACCATAGTTCACTCCGATTAAACCCGCATCTGCAAATATATATATACCGTACAAACATCAATGACCAGTCATTATGGATAAATATAGTGAGAGAGGAAAAAGAGAGAAGAAAACATAGTTTCTGTACCTGCAAATGCGAAGATGGAGAGGAATAAGAAGTAAGAAATGTTGAGACGTTCCATGCTCTGGTTCTGAGGCGCTTGAGGAAGATAGACAGAGAGAAGCAGAGAGCTTGCTCTGCTTTTGTGCTTTTATAGAGTGTTTTCAGAGGAAGTTGAGAGTTGGGAGAGTGGCCCGAGATGATGGGATGGGGTGGGACCGATGTGGAACAGATCATCTCCCCACGACTTGTGATTCTCTCCGGTTGTAACCGGACTCGGGGGAGTCCGATTACAACACTAACGCTGTCCGTGTCTCTTTTAACAATCCTAATCGTGGTTAAGATTCACAAAACTTTGGGATTCACCCACTTATCCTTAGTTTAAAAAAATATATATATATTAACCCCTAGGTTCACCCAAGGATACATGAGGGAACCTCAGTGGACTCTTAACCACAGTTTTGAAAAAAATAAAATTTCTTATAGCATTAATAGGGGTGTAGCGGTAGGGCTGTAAATATAGGCGGAAATTATCCGTATCTGATTTGTATCCAAATCCGTTTAGTCGGATAATTATTCAGATAGGTATTTGACAGAGAGGATTCGAATAGTAAAATGCTATCCGTTTATAATCAGATACGGATTCGGATATCGTTATATCCAATCGATAAATATCTGTCCGATAATATAATATATATAAATAATATATTTTAACTTGAAAAAATTAATATAACCTTCAAAATATATTTTTTTAATAAAAATTTATATATTTTTGCATTTTTTAAATATTAATTTATATTTTTTTAATTTTTTTTAAAATCAATCGGATAATTCGGATACTATCCGAATCCAGACATTTTAATTAGAGTCGGATATGGATATCATATTTCACTATTCGCCGGATATTTATTCGGATATCCGGATATATAATCAGATAAATATTCGGATATACCATTATCCGCTCCGAATCTGTTCCGTTTACAGCCCTAGCGGTGTAGCTTGGGAAACAAGCGAAGCACGATGAGTGAATTTTTGAGAAATAAGATATTATTTACAAACGGACACAAACAAATGGGATGACCCATGTACTTGGCCTCCAAAAAAAAAAAGGGGAGGGGGGGAAGCCCCGAACTCCATTGTTAGCCTCCTTACAAAGAGAACCCTAACTCCATCCCTAACCACAGTTAAGGAATGTAAAAAGGGACACGCAGTAGCATCAATGGTGTAACCGGATTCCCTCCAGTCCGGTTACAACTGGAGATGATTACGAGTCTCTTTCCATTGCACGCCATTGACGGAACCCACAAGCTCGACCATTTTATTTCCGGAGCCAAATCATCTATGGTGATAACCGGATTTGCCAAATCCGGTTATCACCCCTAGAGGTTGCCACGTGTCTTCTTTGACACCCCTTAGTCATGGGTAAGGTTCATCCATCCCTAGGGTCACCTATCCATCCTTGGTTTTTTTTTATTTAATATTAATTCTTTTTTTTAAATTAAAAAGTGCTTTTAATATTACAAAAACTCAAAAAACAATTTTTTAATTTAAAAAAAGAATTAATATTAAAAAAAAAAAAAACCAAGGATGGGTGGATGAATTTTACCCATGATTAAAGGGTGTCAAAGGAGACACGTGGCGACCTCTAGGGGTGATAACCGGATTTGCCAAATCCGGTTATCACGGTAGAGGATTTGACTGCTTTATTTCCGCTTAAAATTGAAGAAAAGCATCCCATGTATATGCTTCTGGTTACCAAAAAAAAAAATATATATATACTTCTAGGTTTCAATCAAAAATTTTATTTTTTGAAAAAGTATATAATAATCTTTTTTTTTTTTTGGGCTAAATATAATAGTCGTTAAAGACCATCATTTCTCGTCTACTCCATATTTTCTAGCCGTACATGAGCCACACTGTCTAAGGATGAAGATCATGCCCTCTGAGGACACCCGTTAAATGGTGGGCCACCGCATATGACACTTCCTATAGCATGGGATTCCTCTTTCCTTAAAAAGGAGAGGGAGGAAAACCTTCTCCTTTTTACAGTAGAGCACCACGTGGCTTTTTAAACCCTGGTTGATCAGGAGTGGGTTTTAGATAAGGTCAGAAAAGCGGGCAAAGGGAAAAGCGAGACAGATGGTAGTCTACTGTGATATCTAGGAGGGTTTTCCTCTGGCAAAATGGTCGTGAATACTGGTTTTTTCCCTCCCGGTGAAAAATGTATCGATTTTTACCCCTTTTTTGTTTTTGGGCGGTGAATATCGATTTTTACTTAATTCTGACCGTTGGAGAAGATAGCTGTTCGTCTTTATTAGAGCATCTCCATCACTATTTCTTATAAGAGCAATCACCTCCTCGGCAGAGGAGGAGAATATTTCTCCTCCCTCTCACAAACACTTGGAACTATGGTTAAAAACCTTTTGTGGTTAATTTTTTTTCTAAAAACCATGTGTAGATGTGTAGACTTAGGATTGACTGAATTTTAACCACAGTTAATGGGAGAAAAAAAGGGACATGTGGCTTCAAAAAGGAGGGACGAGATGGTCACCTCTTCACCCGAGGACGCGACTATTTTCCTTCTAACAATTCCTTATTTTTTCTCTTAATTTCTAAATTTTCTTACAATAGGAAGTCATTTTTTCTCCTTCCAACTCCAACACTACTCCTGTATCTTTTCTATTTCTATTAAATACTCATTTTTTACTTTACATAATTACAACCGTTGAGAGTTCAATCGCACCTAACGGCCAACACATGCATCTTTTAACACTTATTAAATGTGGTTAAGTTTCTCCAACCCGTGGGTTCAACAATATAACTTTAGTTTTTTTAAAAAATTAACAATAAGAGTTAAAAATTCTTAATTGGAGTTAACTATTTTTTTCTAAAATCTAAAATTATATTCTTAAATCTCAAGGGTTAGTGAATCTTAACCACGGTTAATAAAAATAAAAGGGACACATGTTGGCCTATGGGTGCGATTGAACTCTCCCTTATTAGTTCAATCACATTCAGCCATGATTGAGGGTTCAAACGGTTTTGAATTAAGGGTAATGAGTTTTTTTTTTATAAGAAAAGTATTTGATAATGTTTGGAGAGTTGAAACATATCGCTACTGTTGATGACGAGCTGAAATGTTAGACCTTTCCCGGCGAGGTGTTTTGAGGAGTCTTTTGGAGTGCATTTTTATTCTTCATACTCCCTATTTAAGGATAATGTTGGAGATGTTCTTAGTAGCTATAAATTAAGGAATAAATCCTCTAAGGTTATAATCGGACTCCCTCGAGAGTGCGGTTATGCTTGGACTTATCCTTATGGCACCTTAACGGCTACTTTAGGTTTGGCTGTGTGTTTAGAAAGTGTGTTAGTTACATAACATCATTTCAACCATAAAAAGAGTTCAATTATATCCCTAAGGTCGCCACATGTTCCTTTTGACGCTCCATTAACTGTGGTAAGAGTCACCTGTAGGGTACATCCATTTATCCTTCTTGTTGGAAATAAAAGTTTCTAAAAAAATTATACGTGGTTCCAAAAAAATATTAAAATATATATTTTTTAAAATCAACCATATACCCTAGGGATATGTGAATCTTAGCTACAGTTAAATAGTATCAAAATAGACACATGACAATCTCAAAGCATAACCGGACTCCCCAAAGTCTGAGTTCAATTATATTGGTAGATGATTTGGTTCTTAAAATTAAAGAGAGATCCCGGATAAGATTTTACTCGGTAAGATTTTACTTGCTTTTTCCGCGGTAGAAAGTAAAGGCGTTAATATATGGTTAAACTCGAAAAATTAAATGTGGACTTTTTCATTTTTGAAATATGGGCATATTAATATCTTTGTTGCTGCCTTGTTGCTGATGATTGATGAGTTTCAGTCCGTTAATTAAACTATAAAATACCCTGGGGAGTGGCTGAAGGGCGAAAACCGTAAATTCGAAGTTCTCGACATCGAGTCCTGGGCTGCCCTCAATATCAGTTGTATGGGTAGGGATATTTTCTATGCAACACGTGGGATCAGGGGTAGAGTCCGGATTTTTTAGTAGTGGGGGCACTCATACTTGATTAAAAATAATTGTAATTGTTGATGAATTTTGTAGAGAGATATTAGGTGGGTACGAAATATTATGGATCGATGATTACCAGGGGCATAGTTCCTGCATTTTTTTTGACAATTAAGTTCTCGGGTCATTTCGTTCATATATTTTGTACATGTCTTATGAGTATTGTTTCTCCTTATATATGGGATAGTTGTCCTCTTACCTCACAGCTATGTCGAGTTAAACAATTAAATTAAATGATATAAAATATATATTTTGTTTTCAAAAGTTCAAAGATAGTTTCTCCCTTACCCTATAGCTATGTTATATTAAATAATATAATATACTTTTTTTGAAGGGACAACTGCCACCTTATCCTATGAGTTTGCCCAATTATGTTCCTAAACAACTTATATAAAAATATATGAGATTGGATCTAGTGCAAGTGCGATTTAATTCGAAAAGTTCAACCACATTTGCATAACCCCCCTTTAACTCTAGTTAAACCTTAGGATTAATTTTTTTATAAAAACAAATGTTAGATTGTTGAACCCTAAAGATTATTATATCTTAACTATAGTTAATGGGGGTTAAAAGGGACACGTGTGTGAACACAAATATGAACCCGGCTGAAAAGATATATATTTCCCAAAGTTGGGTGGCACCTGCCCCTATTCCTATGCTATACGTAAAAGAAATGAAAGGAAAAAAATTGGTTTTCAAAAGTTGAGCAGGCATGTGCTGCCTCAAGCCCCTACCGGGCTCCGCTCCAACGTGAGACTAATATGTTAAGGCTTAGGATATCCACGTATATCAAATTTTTTTATTAAACTCTAAAATTAAATATGACTAGCGGGTGGCACGTGCGATGCACGTGAGAGGGGGGAAAGGAGTTAACCACAATTAATAGGAGTTAAAATGGACACGTGTCAACCCGTGGGTGTGATTGAACTTGCTAGTGGCTTGTGCGATGCACATGAACATGAGGTGAAGGAGTTAACCACAGTTAATAAAAGTTAAAAGGGACACATGTTAACCCGTGGGTGTGATTGAACTCTCCTTGAGTTCAATCGCGATTGGCTGTGATTCTAAATAGATAGATGAGCATGGGATAGTTTAGGATTTAAAGTAAAACATTAAATCAAAGGCAAGGGGTAGTTTGGGAATTAAAGTAAAATATTAAATCAATGGTTTGTTTTTATATAAGGGTAGTTTGAGAATTTTGAAAAATTCCTGTACGCAAGGCTCTCGCATTATAATAGTAAAGAAAAGATATTATTTTTTTGTAAAAATGTACATATCAATATCTTTGTATAGCCAGGGTAGTGTGTCCTCTCTTAGAGAGAGGTTCTGGGCTCGAGTCCGATGCCCCCCCCTCCCGCCCCCCAACCATAAACTATGATTAGGATTCACCCGGGTTAAGCAATCTATCCATGATTTTCAAAAAAAAATCAAAATTATTAATTTAAACTTCACCATGAACACACCATGGGTTTGGCCCAGTGGTAGTGTATCTCCCATTTGGGGAGGGAAGACTCGTGTTCGAGTCCTTGGTGTGGCTGTTGATGCCCACCATGTGTTGAGTTCTAACCCTGCTGACAGTCCTAACCCCTGACATAATTAGTTAACAAATTAGTCCAATCAAAAAAAAAAAAAAACTTCACCATGTTAAATATGTGTTAAAAAGAACACGGGGATACTGCGGTCAGCATAGAAGAGGACCCAAAAAAATATTTGTATAGCAAGCAGGCTACAAAGGGTTGGGCCGTTGGGGACACCCCGTGTTCAAAAACAAAAAAAAACCGACGATTAGTGCTAAGTTTTCACTCTCTCAGATTTCCCTTCGCCTGGTTTCATTTTCGTGGCGTTTATGCAGTAAATTTTTTTTTTTGGTTTAAATGCAGCAATAATTTCACATCGGAAATCGCGTCGAGATTTCCGAGAGAGAGAGGCAGCTCTGAACTGTGTTGGGTTTGTACGCTTCTGCTATTGGCTTTTTCTTTAACAGAGACATGTTGTATGGGGAGCACCGCACAGTAATTAGGGAATTATTTTAGATATTTGGAGGAGACTGATGGGTAATGGAGACAGCAACGCGTTTCCTTTTGGGCCTCGATTTCAGCATCTCCATTTTAGACGACACATTAGTAAATTTTATCGCTAATTTCACTGTTAGCTTAGCTTTTTTATAGGCTGGGATATTTCCCTCGTGCTATGTTTGATTGTTAAGAAAATAAGCGAAAACATGAAAATGAAAAGAAAATTTTGATTTCTATTACTATTTTTAGTTATGTTTTGTTTAATTTTTTTTCCTTTTCCATGTTTTTATTATTTTCTTGTCAACCAAACATAAGGTTAGTGATACTTGCAACGAGTGGGTTTGTTTATCAAAGCCTTTTTTTATTGGTCAAGTTTCCGACCCTGGCTACTTGTCTAGGGTTTCTGGAATTCTCCAAGGAAAATATTTAACATACTGAGCTTCCATTATGTAATGAAATGGCGGGTATTCATTGGTCCATGCCTCACTTTTAAATATTCACCAATTGTGATTAAGATTCACTCACCCCTAAAGTTAAGCAATCCTTTGTTTTTTTTAAAAAAATCTAAAATCTTAATTTTAATTTAGTTAAACTTAACCAAGGTTAAAGGGTTCTAAAAGGGACACGGGATAGGTTAGGTAGCAGACCGATGGGTTCGCTAATCACTGCTCATTGTTTAATATCAAGTAGCCCAGCAACATATTCATCTCCTCTTAACAAGGATGGTGGAGGTCTACCTCGTGTTACAGGTTCCTAGGGTCCATTGAGAGAGAGAGAGAGAGAGAGAGAGAGAGAGAGACTCAATAGTTTGAAATCAACGATTTATTAGATAAAAGACTCCAGAGTTGGGATGGTTTAAGATCAATACAGATGAGTATTCGAAAGGAAATCATGGGTTGGCGGGTGCAGAAAGTTTAATTCGAGATATCATTGGTCAATGGAGGATTGGTTTTCCCGTAAAATTTGAAGTGTGTCATAATGATCGAGCTGAATTATGGGCCTTATTTTGTGGTCTTAAACTGACTTGAGATCAAGGTTTTCGGAAGGTATTGGTGGAGTCAGACTCTAAGTGCTCAATGTTAATGGTGAATGAAGGTGTGTCTGATTTCCACCATAATCATGGGTTGGTTGCTGCATGCCAACATTTGATGAATCAGGAATAAGATCGCTGTGTTGGCCATGTTTTCAGAGAAGCTAATTTTAGTACTGATTGGCTTGCCAATTTTTGTGGGTTTCATGGACCGGGTTTGAGAGTGTATGATTCTCCTCCTGTTGGTTTGAACTCCTTACTTTTTCTAATGTTTCAGGGGCTGCTAGGTCGAGAGATAGAGATATCCTTGTGTAATGGGCTTCTTGCCCCCAATCAAACCAAAAAAAGAACTTAGTAGTATATTAATAGGAGTTCTATAGGTAATGTAGCATTCAAAAAAATAAAATAAAAATGGTAGATGCAATTCAACCAAAGATATGTTATTGATCACAATATCTGGGTAATTGGTTACAAGTTTTACATTGACCAACACCAATATATGAGTTGGGATCACATTCATTCGCGATTGAACTCTCCTCAAGCTCAATGACAACCACCGGTCAACATGTATCCTTTTAAACCCTTATTACTCATGGTTAACATTCACTAGGGTTTACCAATCTAATCTTGGCTTTAAGAAAATATTAATCCTAAATGTTAAAAGTTCCTAACTAGAGTTAAAATGGGGTTTTGTGAGTGTGATTGAACTCTCTGAATTCAATCACAATTGGACAGATCCGGTCTCCCGATTCATACATTATCCATCAAGCCATTTTGAACACCAAGTCAGGTTAAGCTTTCCCAACCAAAAAAAACTTGATATCGGAGGAATTTTCTTTGGTACTCACAAAAATGCTACACATGCCTCAAATTCACAACTTTTTGTAAGATATGCTTGAGTTAACATTAATTTTAAGAGTTAATACTGACCAACAAATTTTAATGGACAAGTGTTGCAACTTTTTGGGATTGAGATTTCCTCTAGTTGGGACCAAAGTAAAATAATCTAGTCCAGCATCTCTAATCCATCACGTGTCCCTTTTAATCTTTTTCAATGTAGTTAAAATTCTTAACTAGAGATAAAGGATGTTAGAAGTTGAGTTAAAGAGTGAGCCAGTGTATTTAACTTTGCCCCCAATCAAAGTAAATCCGCTTTCTTTTTTGTGAGTACCATTGTAGATTGAATTTTAATTTGGTGATTAAGGAATATTGCAATAAGAGGAATGTCAAGCATAATCTCATCCTTTTTAAATTAATAATACAATAAGGTTGCGTTTGGATTTATAGAATGGAAATTGACCCAAGAAATTGAATTCAATAGAATTGAAATCCATCGATTGGATTCTATAGAATTTATAAAACTCTCACATGGATACACTGTTGGTTATATACAATTGCATTGCAAAAAATTTAGTCAAACATTTGGATGAATAAAAAATATGTTAAAATTATTTGAATATAGTAATAAGGATATATAATTATGTAAGTAATATATTTACTAAATTTAAATATTATTATAATAATTATTTTATGTATTAAACTATTATTTACATAAGATATTTAATAAATATTAAATATAAGCTTAAATTCTAATTTGAATATAATAATTAAAATATACAGTTATATATGGTATATATCTATTAAAATTTTAAATATGATTTTATGTATTAAATTATTATTTTATGTTGAAATTTTATTTGCTAATAATTAGAAATTATAATAATATTTAATTTTATTAAATTATTTTTTATTAAATATAAATAATATTATAAATTGTATTATTATTTATTATTTTATGTATTAATTAATAATTATTATGATTTAATGAATGAAATTATTATTTTATAATAATAATAATTTTTCATCAAGCATTAAAATTAGCTGTTTGTTTTCAATCCATCTTTTCTTCCTTTCAAGTAGCCTTACCTTAATTGTTGACGCCTAAGCTTTGAATTATTATTTATTAAATTTAAATGTTATTATAATTTATAATAATTATTATTTTATGTATTAGATTGTTATTTACATAAGCAGTTTAGTAAATATTAAATATAAGTTTAAAATTATAATTTTTTTTAACAATAAAGATATATACCTATGTAAGTAATATATTTATTAGATCTAAATATTATTATACATTATAATTTTATGTATTAAGTGATTGTTCATTTAAATCATAAGTTAGGCAACTGGAGAGAGATTTTCATAAGGTTTGTGTCTTTCCCCAACTTTACAACAATGTAGAATTCTCAAATAACTTTAATTCGGTGTAGATTTGATGATTTTAGTTCCTACACTTTTTTTATAGTATAAGACAAATGATAGAATTAGACTTCATAAACGAAATTTAACAATCTTATCCACCAATTTCACAAATCCAAACACACCCTACTTAAATGTGTGTGGGCACATTTGTGCTTTTTTTGAGTTGTGAGAAGGAAAATAATCTATTCATCGAATAAAGGAAAATGCATCTTAGGGGCTTTGTGAGGGTGAGAGCAATAGTCAATACCGACACTTAGAATTTTCCTTATAAATACTAGGGTAAGTTATGGAGTGGGAGTTGAACACACAACCACGGGAGCAAATCCACGATGCTAGCCAACTCCACCAACCCCTGGTGGGTCGAGGATTGCTCTTGCCCTCTTGGGAAGAATTTAAGGCTAGTCCTAGAACATAGCCTAATTTGAGCCTAGCCCTAAAAGCAGATAGGAACGCCCATTAACGGTGATGCATACCCATAAATTAGAATAGTTGAACACGTATTAACCGTTTGATATTCTTCAAAGTAACGGCTGTAAGTGTTTCATAACAAGGACTACAGCTACTAACTTGCATCATACATTCATACTATCATTATCCGTAGCCTCGCACTTTCCTTTATTAAAAAAAAGTCGGTGGAGAGAAGAAAGAGAAGTCAGTCAGGTGGCTTGATTTTGCAGCAAGGAGGGAGAAAGTAATCGTAAATCGTAATCGTATCATTTCGTACCGGTGAGAATAGAGAATGTCGGGTGTTACGAACCAGGAGGAAGATAAGAAACCCACTGAACAATCTGCTGCTCACATCAATCTCAAGGTCAAGGGTCAGGTCTGTTTTTTTTTTCAATTAGAAATTTCCTTAGTTTAGGGTTTTTTTTTTCTTCTTAGTTTCCGTTGCAGTCTAGAGTTTCTGATGGCTGTGACCTGCTTTATCTCTTTTAGGGTTTTGAATATCTACTTTAAAAAAAATGTATCTGTTGTTTAAGTTCTTGATTTACTTTTTTCTAATATCTCATCTGTTGATTGATTTCCATATTAGATTGCTTGTATAGTTCAGTCAGGATTTCTTGTTTTGGTTGCAGGGAAATATTTTTAGGGGTTTTAGGTTTTTTAATAATTCAGTAAAATCTGTTGTAGCAACTCTTAGCAACTCAAGAGATCAAAGGTAGTGAAAACATAGAAGTAGAAGAGGAGTTTGTTTGGTTATTGATGGGGCTTTTGCCCCAAATAGTCTTTGTTTTGAAAAGTGATGGTCTCCATTAGTGTGGAAGTAGACACTCTTTAATAATGCAAAAGTGGAACAGACTAGTGAATCATATCCTTCGAGTTGAACATTTGCCAGATCCCATTTACAATTCAAGTCCAATTAGTGATAGCTCTATTAGGAATCATTTTCGGTTATTTGGGCGTTTTTTACTTTTTTTACATTGACTAATAGGTAGTTGCAAACATTGAAGTGGAGGTCATGCTCTACTCTTATCTAGGGCGGGTCATTGAGGCTAGTTTTCTATGGGCCGCCAACAGGCTGTAGTGACTCTAAAATTGGAGGTTCTATTCTTCTCTAGTTTTTTTTTCCCCTGTGACTTGGTTATAGTTTGAGGTGGTTCGCTTAATGGCATTTGTTGGAGTAGCAAAGCTGCAAATTACTCCTCTCATAAACTTTTTTGGAAGGTAAGCTGGGGTAAGGTGGACCCCTACCAGATAATATAAATCAGAGCAAATTGCGTTATGAAGTATAATTTTTGCCACACTTATCCGCAATGGTCTGGAGCAGTGCATTCAAGGCGTCCATGCGATGCCTAGGCGACGCGTTACCTAGGCATTATAAATAACTAAATTATATATATATATATTATTAAATATATGTATATGTAATATAAATATATACTTATATTACATAAATAATAGATATATAATTAGTTTGAAGTTTTTTTTTTTTTAACTTTTAAAGTGGTTTTGAGTCTTGACTTTGGATATTGCTTTTAAAGTTTAAAAATATCATCTATAAGCCTATATCCTAAGATAATGTTTTTAGACTTAAAAAAAGGGTTTTAAAATAGGGTTTAAAATTTTAAATGATGGATTAATTTTTTAGACAATTTTTAAATGATGGTTTAAAAGAGGGTTTTAAAATGGGGAAATTTTTAACTTACCGCCGCATTCCACTATGTAGTGGAATGTGCAGTCCTCATTGGTCCATGTCCCCCTTTTTAATACCCGTCAACTGTGGTTAAGATTCACTCACCCCTAGAGTTAAGCAATCTAACCTTAGTTTTTAAAAAGAAAACAAATATTAACCTTAATTTTCTAAAGCTTAACCATAGTTAAAGGGGTATAAAAACGGACACGTGGACATGACATTTGCTACATAGTCAAATGCATGGTGGACGACATTTGACTACATAGTCAAATTTTTGGTGGGCTAATCACTACCCTTTTAAAATAGGGTTTAAAAGGTTTTTAATTAGGGTTTTAGAGGAAGGTTTAAAGAGATTTAAAAGTAGGTTTTAAAATAGGATTTTAGAAGAGGTTTTGTATGGACCGCCTAGGTGACCGCCCAGCACCGAGATGCCTAGGCATCACCTAGGCGGTCCCCTAATGACTTTCGCCCACCTAGAGAGGCACCTAGGCAGTTGAGCCCCAAAAAGGGCTAGGCGAGGCCTTGACTACACTAGTCTGGAGTTCAAGAGGGAACTCACTAGGAAAGAGAATAACATTAGAATTCACAATGCAAAACTTTGCAAGCCAGACAGCTGCCCTGTTCATTTCTCACCACACATGGGAAAACTTGCAAGAGACAAAAGCACAAGAAAGCTTTGTTGATATCTGTCCTGTTCATTTCTCACCACACATGGGAAAACTTGCAAGAGACAAAAGCACAAGAAAGCTTGTTGATATTTCTGATCTCTGGCCTCCATCTCCAATGAGGCTTCAGTATGGCATTCAAGATTTCCACCACTCATTGAGAATCACCATAAATTATCAACCTTGATATCCCATTCTCTAAAGCCAACTCCAACCCACACAGAATAGCTTTAATTTCCAAAATGTCATTGGACTCCCTTTCACACCCTACTGGGAAAAGCACAACATGACTCACCATCCTGGTTTCTCGAATGACTTCCATACCCCACCCCATCATCCCGTAAAGAACCATGTGTTCAATGCCCAAAACCCGAGAGGGGACGAGGACCAATGACAAGGTTTGCCGAGAGGGGACGAGAACCATCCGTGTTCAAAGCCCACTATAGCAAAGCATCTGGATTTGCAGAGCGGGGTCCTAGTCTGGGCCCCACATCTTAGGCTGAATCTTTTGGATTGGGAGATCCCGGACCTCCTAGGCCTATTAGATCGAGTGTTGAGGGTCATCCCGTCTCTATCCTCTAGGGATAGCCGTGTTTGGTCCTTAGACAACAAGAGGAGGTTCTCAATGGGTGCGCACCTTGCATCCCAGACCCTTGCTATCTTTTTCTTATCAGGCTGTGTGGATCCCAAGGATTCCATCCAAGGTATCTTTTTTCCTATGGACTGCGGTTTTGGATAAAATCTTGACATGCGATCATCTTCAGCACAGAGGTTGGTATCTCGCAAACAGATGTTATATGTGCTTTCTAGTCGAGGAATCAGTGGATCACTTATTGCTTCATTGTCCGGTAGCGAGAGAGGTTTGCTCCTATTTCTTTGTGTATCTAGACATTCCTTGGATCTTTCCCGACTCCTTTCGGAGCTTCTTATCTTGTTGGTTGTCAGTAGGGTTCCTAGAGTCAGCAGCGAGAGTGTGGCCTCTCCCAGGGGCAGTTGTGTGGTCCCTCTGGAAGAAGAGGAATAGTCGAACATTTGAGGACGATTCCTCATTGATCTCCTGCATTCAGACTAGGGTCCGTTGCCTAGTCTCTGACTGGGATTCAGTTGGTGGAGTTGGGGGAGACCCATGGGGGAATACATAATTGTCAATGCGACTAGGCGACAAACCCCATGGACACCTGAGTCGGTAGCCTGAGGCTCCCGAGGCGTCGCCTGATGAACTTTTTGTGTCAGAAATTCCCCATAATATGAAATCTATGTATGATGCATTTTCTTTTATAAGAAACTCTACATTCATATAAATTACACCATTGTCAAGACTTACTTTGATAGAACCATCACTAGAGATAGTTCTAAGATAAATAAAGGGGGATTTCAAGTGTTGGAAAAAAAATGAAATAAAAATTAAGTTTGCAATGACTACTGAAAGAGGGGAGAGAGAGATTGTGAGTGATAAAAAATAGACAGCCCAACAGGAAAGAGAGAGGGGAGAGGAGAGAGAATATAATAATGAATAAAAAACAGAAAATAGCTCGATAGTCAAATATGATGCTGAACAGGGGAGAGAAGAGAGGGGGGAGAGGGAGATGTCGTACTGCTTACTCTCATTTATTTCTTTTTATCGATTATACTCAAGATAAGTAATAAAAATAATATTGATAAGTAAAATATATAATTATAGGGTTTGCACTTATATAAATTATAAAAGATTCCTTTAAATATAAGTTTAAGAGAGTTTGGGAGGAGGGGCTAGAAGGAATTTGGGACATATAAGGCTCTTAATTTTTTATTGGGCCGCCTGAGCTAGTTGTAATTTAACAACTATGGAAAAAAAACAAATGAGGATTAAATGGTCCACCCATAAACAAAGGGAGAGAGACCATTTGGTTCACCCATTGAGAGAGAGAAGAAGTTAATATGATAGAAACATACTTGACATCGTTCGTCTTTTTTTTTCTCTTTCTATCTACAAACTTTTTTTGTAAGACATACAAATACTAACATATTATATTGTAAAAGACATGAGAAGTATATAAACTGATATATTTTTTTGTTACAGAACAATCATATTCAAATAAAATAATTTTTTATATCCTTAAACAGTAATAATATTATATATATTAGATTTTTAATAATGACTGCCTGAGACGGCCAATCGCTTGAGCCCAACAGAGCGCCTGGTCTCCTAGGCGACCCGCCTGAGGCGACACCTTTAACAACTATGGGGGAATACTTTTGACTTGTGATTGCCATATCATATCATATGTTGTTAGCTTTCTCTGGTTTGTATTTTATTTTCTTTTATACCTTGATTTACTATTGGTGAACCTGTGGTTGTAGCTCCCTCATTCCGTATATATATTTGCATATTTTTCCGATTAAAAAAAAAAAAGGTTTGCTGATCTTAACATTGAAATCTGCATTTGAGCCCCATTTTGTCATGAAAATTCTTTTACTTGGGTTATCTTCAACTCTCGGCTTAAAGAGAGAGAACCCTCTACGAGTATCTCGCAACATGGGATTAAATGTATTGTGGATCTATTTTAGTTATAGAGGTTTCCTTCTCATCATCTTGCAAGGGTCTATGGGATGCCAGGTTACTTAGTGAACGGGGTGTCATTAGCTACGAGTACACCAACATTCTAGCAACATTTTCTTTCAAAGATTTTTACTTCTACTATGTTGAGTAGAACTGTTCTTACCCCATCTTGATTAGGATACTTATAATTAGCAAGAGAGGAAAATCCTCTCTCAATTGAGCAGTTCAAATGTTGTGTATTGAGTATCCAAATCCAAGAACACTCTTATCAGTTAAGTTTCTTACCATGTTTTGTTTAACAATAATATCTCCTCTTTCGGTGCTCAATTAGTGGTTCCTGAATACTCGTTGAGAAGTTTTCTGATCAAATTGATAGGTTCTCTTCTTTTTTTCAGTTATATATTTTTGTAAGTGATGAGAGAGAAAAATACATTTTTCTCCTTTTGTTCGAGCACCTCAAATGCTTATGATGTGGCCCATAAGTTCAAGAACCTTTTCACACATTGCCTATGCAAGCAGAGTTTTTTTTTTGATCGATATATATATATATATATATAAATGATAAGAGAGCCTACAACAGAAGAGGTTCACCAATGGTAAACACAGAAAAATGAAAAGCATGGAGCAAAAGAGAAACAACTAAGCCAAAGTTGCATCATATCACAAGGCAAAAGTGCCCCCCCAAGGGTCCTCTCCCTCGCCCCGAACTGATCCCCAGACTGAAACTAGGGTGCGGATCCGATCCTGAATCTTGGGGGTGGGCAATGTAGAGTCCTCGAAAACCCGCCTATTCCTCTCCTTCCAGAGGGACCATACTATCGCCCTTGGGCCTGGAAGGAGAGGCCAAATAACCCCCACTGGCACCAGAAATGACACTGACAGCCAACAAGATAAGAAGCTCTGAAGGGAATCGGGAAAGATCCAATGGATGCCCAGGTGAGAGAGGAAGTAAGACCAAACCTCTCGCGCCGCCGAACAATGAAGTAAAATGTGATCCATACTCCATAGACTCCTCTACTTTAAGGCACATGAAACATCTATTAGCTAGACTCCAGCCTCTATGCATGAGATGATCACAAGTTAATATTTTATCTAAAACTGCAGATTACAAGAAAAAAGATACCTTAGAGGGAACCGACGGAACCCACACAGCTTGATGAGGAAAGGGAAGCAAAGGACCATATTGCAAAGCTTGTAAGAAGGATCCCACAGAGAACTGCCCTTTGTTGTCTAGAGACCAAACTCTACTATCTCTAATGGTAGAACGAGGGGTAACTTGCATGACTTGGAATAATAGCCCTAATACATCCTGAACCTCCCAATGGAATAGGTTACGCCTCAATTTAGGTACCTAGACCGGAGCCCCTACGTGCCAGTCTAAGTAATCCGCTATCGACGCTTTTTTGTTGGAAGCGAGGAGGAATATGTTCCAGTACGCCTATCTAAGAGTGGTCATTCCAAAAGCTAATGTGCTCCCCATTGCCAACCTTGAGGTGGGTAAAAGATGAGAATTTCTCCCAACCTTGCAACATAGCTTTCTAGACCCCGACACCCAAAGAACCCTTCCCATTCTTGAGTTGCCAACAAGATCTCTTCTTGTGTCTGGCAACTGTCACCTATCTCCACAGGTTGACTTCCTCATCCCCAAACCTCCACAACCACTTCCTCAAAAGGGCCTTGTCTACCTTGGTAAGCGGAGGAATGTTAAGACCACCACTGTGCTTAGGTAGATAGATGGTTTGCTAGTCCACCAAATGATATTTCTTGGTATCTAGCTTTTTCATTAAAGAGAAAGTCCATCGGGATTCTTTCAAGGGTAGCCGCAATTGAAACTTGAATCTTAAAGAGGAAAGGAAGTATGTCAGTATGCTGCTCAACGTGCTTTTATCGGTGTGAGTTTCTCTCATTTGGATAGAAAGCGGGATTTCCAACCTTGGAGGCGCTTGGAGAATCTCGTGATGGCTGGGCTCCAAACCAATTTAGCCTTGTACGGAGCACCTAGGGGGAGCCCTAGATAAGATGTATGAAATCTCCCCGTACGGCACCCGAGGCATGCTGCCAACTCCCATATGTTGGGTACCTCCCCCACTCCATATATAACACTCTTCTCAAAATTGATTCTTAGCCCCGATACCGCCTCGAAACAGTAGAATAGACATCTAACTGGGGTCAATTTCATACATGACGTGTCACAGAATAGGAGAGTGTCATCGGCAATCTGAAGGTGGGAGTTATG
The DNA here is from genome assembly GCA_015143295.1 of Tetracentron sinense. Taxonomy (NCBI): domain Eukaryota; kingdom Viridiplantae; phylum Streptophyta; class Magnoliopsida; order Trochodendrales; family Trochodendraceae; genus Tetracentron; species Tetracentron sinense. The sequence goes on from JABCRI010000496.1 coordinate 199,877, forward strand.
AAGGTTACCCCTCCCAATGGTGAACCCTTCCCACAATGAGGGCGAGGCTTTCTGGATCATCTTGCTCAAGGCTTCCGAGACTATGATAAACAACAAAGGGGAGAGTGTGTCCGACAGAGGCCTCGAGAGCTCCTGAAGTAACTGTGAGGGGAGCCATTGATGAGTATCCAGGTTTGGACTGACCCGAAACAGGCTCGTATCCAAGCCCGCCATTTAATCCCAAACCCAATCTTCCGAGAAGGTATTCCAAAAAAGTCCCAATTGATGTGGTCGTAGACCTTTTCCATGTCTATCTTGTAGAGGATACCCAAAACTCTTTTACGAAGATGATCTTCTAGACATTCATTCGCAATGAGGGGCCCATCAAGAATTTTCCTTCCTCCCATGAAGGCGTGTTGGAATGGAGATAAAAGAATTCATGACCACTCTCAATCGAAGTTCTAAAACCTTTGCTAAGATTTTGTACACACTTCCCACCAGACTAATCGGATGGAAATCCTTAATCTGTTGGGCACCCGCCACTTTTGGAATGAGGACCAGGAAGGTGCTATTGAGGACCTAGTCAAATGAGTTTGAAGCGTACACTTCCTGGAAAACCTGTAATAGGGCTTGCCCAACGATATGCTAGCATTTCTTATAGAATCGATGCAGAATCCATCTGGCCCTGGACTTTGTCCCTGGCCATGCTTCTAACCCTTGAGGAAACCTCCTCTTCGGAGAAGGGGCGTTCAAGTGTTTCTCTCTGTGCATCTGATAAAGTGGCAAAGGCTAGTCCGTCCATCTTTGATATCACTCAGAGTTCCCATATGTTGATAACAGAATAATTGTTCTATACTCGTTTTTTAACTTGTTAGTACTTGTTGCTATTAATATAAATTGGAGGCTCTGTTATTTTGTTGAACATGATTGATTTTGCATGCTGCTGGATTCTGCAGTGTGACCATCCTAAATTTTCGTCAAAATCTATTCATAACATAGGCCAAGTTGGAGTCAGATTATTTTTGTTTATGATTTTGGGCTTGAAATTTTTCTTATGGTTTAAATCTGAAATTCTAAATCAGTTGCAGCACCAGGTCATTTTTATGTGATGTAGGCTTGTATTATTTTTGAAATGAGGACTAAATGGATAGAAATTTACAATGGATCCTTGGGCTGATTATGGTGTGGACAGTCTACGGGAACATGCTGAAAACACATGCTTGGTTTGGTTGTAGGATGGGAATGAAGTTTTTTTCAGGATCAAGAGAAGCACTCAACTGAAGAAGCTCATGAATGCATACTGTGATCGACAATCAGTGGAGATCAACTCGATAGCCTTCTTGTTTGATGGCCGTCGTCTCCGAGGAGAGCAAACTCCTGATGAAGTCTCTTCTCTCTCTGGAATTTTTATATCTAAAATACTAACTTAATATAAACATGTTGTAACTGAATTTTATATTTTCTTACTACAGTTAGAAATGGAGGATGGGGATGAAATTGATGCCATGCTGCACCAAACAGGAGGTGCTACCGTCTAGATGGGAACGAGGGGCAAGTCTCTTATGTAAAAAAAATAAACAAATTCAAAGGCTTCATGGGATGCAGGTTATGCAAGACTAAGTTATTGGAATTGTAGGAAAGATTCGCTTTTTCAATTTATATCAGTCTTAGCTCTTGGTCTTCAAGAGCTGACAATTACTGTTCTCTCCCTCATTGCATGGAACATGGGGGCGTGCTTTTTCTTTGAGACTATTTCTACTACATATGAAAATTTGGAAATCCAGGCTCTTTATCTATTATAATGTGATCTCTGTTTTTTTGTTCATACTTAGCTAATTTGTTTAATTCCTTAAAATACAGTCAAAGAGGGCTTCAGAAGAAACTACTGAAGAAAATGAGAAAACTGAGAAAAATAGAAAAGCATGGTAGGTCCCTGTTTGAGGGCAATACATACGTCGAAGAGTTGGGGCTCGGGGCTCGTGGTCATACGTTGTCATGCTTTGGTGCAGTATTTATGTATTGTGTTTGTGTGGTAGGCAATGCATGCTTTCCCTTTTTTTAAAAAATTGAAATGCTTGCTTTTCCAAACTCAAATCTCAAGACCACAACTTCTAATGAAAAGCAATGTGTTGGGTGATCTTTAGGGTTGAGTGAATCTTAATCACAGTTAAGGGGTGTCAAAAGGGGCATGTGGTGACCTCAGATAATTGGATCCGGTAGAGGATTTAATTCCTTATCGATAATGCTTTGAATATTTCCAAATGGATTCCGACTTTACAACACTAATCCCAATTTATATTGTGCCCCAATTTTGTGAGCTATGATAGGAGAAGATAGAGAGAGCCCAATATTGTGACCTAGAGAGAAGATAGAGAGAGTGGGGGTCGTAAAAGATGATAGATGAGAAAGTACCATGAGATGGTTGTGGACCCAATGAACGAAGATGACCAGGACAAGCTTTCATCTCTTGGGTTTGTAATTCCCCTAGACTTTTGTTGGCTAAGATTTCAATGCAGCAAATGCAGCAAAATTGATGATTTCAAATCTTATAAAAATTGGGAAGACTTGAAATTTTATGATAGTAAGAATTAATTTTGTTAAGAATTTAGAACCTTGATAAATGGACCGAAATTTTCTAACAATTACCTTGACAAAGTGCAACGTACCAAGCTTTATAAGTCCAGCAAGAGAACGGACTCTAAGCAAGGTAGTCGCTTCATTTTTTCAGTGAATCTGGGTGACATCCCTCAATATGACAACTGGACTCTATTGTATTCCTAGAATAGTGCAGAGTCTGCTAGTGTGGTTTGTTGGATCCAAATGTTATTCATCAAGTTGAAGCGATAGGTGGGAAATTACAAGGGAATAAATGACACAATAAATTAAAAAATATGGTAACATAGCTATTCTATACTATAATATAAAAGAAATAAGTGTCACTTAACCCCCTCTCTTTACTCTTCAATCTTCAATTCCAAGAATCTTATGAGATATTTTAAGGATGTCACATGACACTCTTTTAAATTTCAACCTTTAACTCTCTCTCTCTCTCTCTCTCACGTCTCCCTCACCATTCACAAATCATTGGAGAGATTTTAGGGGATTGTTCCCTCCACATCTCTATCTCTAATCACAACTGTTAACTCTCTCTGTCACATACGTCTCCTTCACAATTCAAAAATCAATTGAGGGATTTTAGGAGATTATGATAAGAGGAATAGAAATAAAAAGATAGATAATATAAGAGAGATAAGAGGGATAAAAAGAATGATAGAGAGAGAT
>JABCRI010000497.1:0-39216 GCA_015143295.1 Tetracentron sinense
ATGATTCAATCTTAATATCTGCGATGATATTGAAGGGCTGAAGTTAGTAGACTTAATCAGATCCGCTGTGACCACTTTCAACGTTTTCCCTTTTGTTACCTTGGGGAATAACCAAAGTCACGGGTTCGCTAATTTGCGCGATAAGCCCAGTTAAGGGTTTTTCACTCATGCTGCGAAATAAGAATTAGATCTCTTTTTTTTTTCTTTTTTTTCCTTTTTGCCCCTGTACAAGACTAGGACTGGGTCGCGTACTTTTGCGCAATGAGGGACGTGTCGGGTTTCACTCATGCCCTGCGATTTATTCCGATTGAGGCTTACTCCTTCATGGCCTTGAATGTCAGTTCTACCTCAGATATATTCTGATAATTGCTTGTACTCTAGTCTCTAAGGGATCTAGGAGGACTTGAGATAGGACGAAATGTTGGCTAAGGGGACTGAAAGTTTGGGACACCCTTTCTGCTTACCAGAATTCCTTCTTTTCTTGAGCGCCTCTTGATCTAATTTTTTATTTTATTTTATTTTATTTTTGGGCTCTTTTCGATCAACCCTTTTTTCCTTTGCTGGACGGTTTTTTTTTTTTTTTTTTCGAATTGAGGCTACTTTATCCGAATGGTTTCAAAATTTGACCGCACCTGGTTTCCAGGTTGCCTACGTACCCTTTTCAGGATCAAGTCATGACGTAGTTCATAGCAGACTAAGTGCACGGTGTCCCGATAAAAAGTTTTTGAAAGAGAGGTTATTAGGCTCGAAGGGTTAACTAACGAACTTTATTGATATATTGTAGGTGTTATATGATTTATAGGGAGAACAGGTGCCAAAAACGGCCTCCTATCATGTCCCAAAGAAGCTAAGAGTACAAGCAATTATCAGATAGGATCCTAAGCATAATACTTCTTAACTTTATCTATATTGATTGGCTCAGGAAGATCCTCATCATCCATACGTCCAAGTCGAAGGGCGCCACCAGAGAACTTTTCTCGGACAATGTATGGGCCTTCGTAGTTTGGTGTAAATTTCCCTCTCGGATCTGGATGATTTGGCAACAATTTCCGGAGAACAAGGTCACCAACTTCAATATCTCTGTACTTGACTTTCTTATTGAACGCCCTAGCCATACGCCTCTGATAGGCTTGAGAGTGATCTATGGCTTTCAGTCGTTTTTCTTCAATCAGATGCAACTTTTCATATTTGGCTTGTGCCCATTCTGATTCTTCAATTTCTGCTTCCATTAGCACTCGTAATGACGGAATTTCTACCTCAATAGGCAAGACAGCTTCCATACCGTATGCTAAGGAGAATGGTGTCGCACCAGTCGAAGTGCGAATCGATGTTCTGTAGGCCATGAGTGCATAGGGGAGCATTTCATGCCAGACAGAATACCTAATTGTCATCTTCTCGATGATTCGCTTCATATTTTTGTTTGCGGCTTCAACTGCACCATTGGCCCGAGGTCTGTATGGTGTAGAATTATGATGTTGGATTTTGAATCTTTGGCAGAGTTCAGTCATACCTTTGTTGCAGAAATTAAGAGCATTATCTGTGACAATCTCATAAGGAACACCATATCTGCAGATGATATCTTTTTTGAAAAACCGCTGAACAACTGAGGCCGTGACATTAGCAAAAGAAGCTGCTTCAACCCATTTTGTGAAATAATCTATTGCAACAAGAATTAATCGATGACCGTTTGATGCTTTCGGCGTGATGGGCCCAATGACGTCTATACCCCAGGCTGAGAAAGGCCAAGGTGCGGTAAGATTGTGCAGTGTAATAGGCGGTGCATTGATTCGGTCTGCATAAATCTGGCATTGATGGCATTTCTGAACATGGCGACAGCAATCGGATTCCATAGTAGTCCAATAGTACCCCAATCTAAGGATCTTTTTTGACAACATTAATCCGTTCATGTGGGGACCACAAACTCCTCCGTGAACTTCTTCAACCACTTGTGCTGCTTCCTTTTTATCAAGGCATCTCAACCAAATCAAGTTTTGTGACCTCTTGTATAATACTCCTCCTGAGAGAACAAACTGAATAGAGAGTCTTCTGATTGCTCGACGATCTGTTTTGGTGGCATCCAGAGGAAAAGTACCGTCCTCCAAGTATTGCTTGATATCTATGTACCATGGCTTGTCATCTGGGCGCTCTTCTATAACTAGACAATAAGCTGGTTGGTCTTGTTGCTGAATCTTAATAGGCCAAATCAGATTTCCTTTAGGAAATTTCACCATCGCAGCTAAGGTTGCAAGAGCATCGGCGAATCTGTTGTGCGTCCTGCACTTGTGATTGAAAGTGATTCTTCTGAATTTGGTGATCAATACATTAAGGCATGCCAAATACGGAATCAACTTTTCTTCCTTGATTGCCCATGACTCATTAGCTTGACAAATTACCAATGACGAATCACCGTAAACATCAATTTCTTCTATGCCAATACAATGTGCTTCTCTGAGTCCAGCTATACATGCCTCGTATTCTGCAGCATTATTTGAACATTTGAACTTTAGCTTGACTGAGATAGGAGGATGAGCTCCTCTTGGCGAGATTAAGACTGCTCCTGCCCCATTCCCATGTTGGTTTGCAGCTCCATCAAAGTACATCTCCCATCCAATATAATCAGGATTTTCTGATTCTAAACTTAGAATAGCTTCATCCGGAAACTGGTCATGCACTGAAACATAATCGGATGATGGGTTATATGCCAAATGATCTGTAATTGCTTGCCCCTTGATCGATTTCTGCGTCATGTATGTGATGTCAAATTTCGATAACATCATGAGCCACCGAGATGTTCTTCCTGATGTATCGGGCTTCTCTAGTAAGTACTTGAGCGGATCCATTCTTGATATCAAAATCACAGGGTAGGATAATAAATAATGTCGTAAGTGCTGGGTGGCCCAAACCAATGCTAGACAAGTCCTCTCTAATGCATTGTACTTCTCTTCCTACTCATGCAAACGCTTACTGATGTAATAAATGGCCTGTTCTTTCCTGCCTGATTCATCATGCTGAGCTAGCACACAACCCATTGAAGTCTTTTGTATGGAGATGTACATTAAAAGTGGTCGTCCGGGTGTTGGAGGGACAAGTACGGGTGGTTTGAGAAGATACTGCTTGATCTTATCAAAGGCCTGTTGACATTCATCTGACCAGACTGTAGGCACATTCTTTCTAAGCAATTTGAATATCGGCTCACAAATCGGAGTAAGCTGTGCAATAAAACGACTGATATACTGAATCCTGCCCAGAAATCCTCGAATTTCCTTTTCTGTCTGAGGTGCAGGCATCTCGATGATAGCTCTTGCTTTAGCTGGATCAACTTCGATTCCTCTTTTGCTAACAATGAAACCAAGGAGTTTCCCTGAAGTTGTTCCGAAAATACATTTTGCTGGATTTAGCCTTAAACCAAAGACTCTGAGCCTGTCGTATAATTTCTTCAAATCTTCAGGGTGATCTTTAGCCAACGGAGATTTGACAATCATGTCGTCTACGTAAACCTCTGTGCTCTTGTGCATCATATCGTGAAATAATGCTGTCATCGCCCTTTGATAAGTTGCCCCCGCATTCTTGAGCCCAAATGGCATGACCTTGTAACAAAAGGTGCCCCACGGGGTAATGAACGAGGTCTTTTCCATATCCTCTTTGGCCATTTTGATCTGATTATATCCTGAAAAGCCATCCATAAAAGATAGGGTTTCGTGACCTGCCGTGTTGTCGACGAAAATATCAATGTATGGAAGCGGAAAATTATCTTTCGGACTAGCCTTGTTCAAGTTTCTATAGTCAATGCACATTCTGACTTTGCCATCTTTCTTAGGTACTGGTACAATATTGGCCAGCCATTCTGGGTAAGTTGCCACTACTAGAAAACCTGCACTTATTTGCTTTTCGATCTCCTCTTTTACTTTCTGAGACCATTCTGGTCTTAATCGCCTGAGCTTCTGCTTAACTGGTTTTACCTCTGGGTTTAATGGCAATTTGTGGACAACTAATTCTGGATCAAGGCCGGGCATGTCTGCGTATGACCAAGCGAATACATCAATGTAACTCTTGAGGAAGTCAATCATAGCACTCCTTTGCTCAGGACTCATTGTAGTGCCAATCTTTACACACTTAGGATCGTCCTCGGATCCAAGATTTATGGTCTCGGTGTCCTCATCATTAGGTTTACATATCCCTTCGTAATGTTCAAGGAGGTCGAGGATCTCTTGTGGAGGTTCCTCTTCTTGCTCTTCGTCATACTCTACTTCCAAAAGTTCAAGATTGATTTCATGTTTCGAATTAGCTTTGTCCTGGGCAATTCCTTGGCAAACCAGTAAGCTCGGTCTTAGTATTTGAGTTTAGTTTTTTCTTTTTTTTGCCATTTTTTATTATTATTTTTTTTTATATAGTGACTTCAGATCACTAAGCCTCTTTTAGAGACCTAGATCATACCATCATGAGCCAAGATTTTATGTATATACAAAAAGAAACTAGTCTTGAGACTAAGAAAATAAATTTCATTGACTTTATGATGCTTTGCAATATTTACAAAGATGCATAAAGCGAAAAGACTATCGACTATTTTGAAATGACCAACAAAGCCGCCTGGAAAACAAAAAAATTTTTTGTTTTTTTTTTTTTCTCTTTTTAACCTAAAGATGAAGAGAACAACTAAAGAAAAGAAACTGGATCATGGTCTGACTAGTCCGACCTTCTTTCTCTACCTTCCTCTGGTTGCCTCGACTATGATGGGATCGGTCCACCATACGAGCGGAGAAGAAATGGCTTGTATGAGCGGAACAGAGCTGGGTGATGCTTGCGAAGCACTAGAAAGGGTGCAAACCTGTTCCTCTGCCACGTGATCAATCTGGACTGCATCTTCAACAGCGAGTTCTTCAAACAATTGAGCAACCTCGAACATTTCATGAAACCTTGCAGGACCGTCCTTTGGCTGAGGTTTGGGTGCAGGGTTGACAGTTGGCTCTTGGTCTGTTTCCTCAAAAGGAAGGTTTTTATAGATTTCAAAATCAGATGGTCTGGGAGTACTAGTAGGAAAGGTAACAGATAGGGGAGGTGGGGGCACTGACTTTACTGATGATTTTCCTTTAGTCAGCTTGTTCAAGAAATCTTTCAACTCTGGTTTGTACCCTATTCCGAAACGAGGTGTGTAGCGATGGTGCTATGTACCGCTTCTTCATTCCTTAATGGTGGGCTCCCAAACCCAAACCAGGTTTGTACTTCATTTTTGCCATGATCCTCAATGCAGTTGGTATATATTCATCTTTTTTGCTTTCAAGCTGAGCAATACAAGTAACCTCCTCAAATTGATAAGTCATAAAAGCTGCCCCTTGTCCCAATTCTTGGACATCCCCAAAGGAACTCGCCAAAGACTCTGTTGGAATCACAATCAACTGGTCACCTTGAATGAACTTAACCCTCTGATGAAGTGATGACGGGATGGCTCCGGCCATGTGAATCCACGGCCTTCCAAGAAGAAGAGTAAAAGAAGCTGGTACATTAACCACTTGAAAATTGGTCAAAAATTCTGATGGCCCAATAGAGATGTTTAAGTCGACGTCTCCCAAATTTTGACGAGTTGAATTGTCGAAATCTCTAATTGTCATAGGTCTTTTCTTGACATGGCTGATATCCATTCCCAAACCTTCCAAAGTAGTTAATGTACAGACATTCAAACCAGACCCATTATCTACCAAAACTGCTGAAAGTGTTTTACCCCTGCACTGCACTGAGATGTAAAGAGCTCTGGTATGTTCCTTTTCACTGTCCGGGATTTCCTCTTCACTGAAGGTAATGGTCTTTGGTTCCAGAATCTGACCTACCAGTTGCCCCAATCGCTCGGGCGTTATATCCTTTGTGACATGAGCATTGTTAAACACCCTAAGCAATTGCTCTCGATGGTGCTCTAAAGTTAAGAGCAGTCCCATCACTGAAATTTGAGCTGGGAGCCTCGTGAGTTGATGGGCAATATTATATTCCTTCGCTTTCTCCAAAATTTTCAACAATGCAGCATCTTCCTCTTTTTGTTGCTCAGGACTCAGACATTGCTCTTTGCCCTTGGACTTAGGCAGCTCAACTTCTGGTTGCTGGTAAACTCTTCCTGACCTAGTTATTGCAGTGATGTTTTCATTGTCTTGAATGAGAGATGGAGGGGCCGGTAAACGATTAAGGGGATGGATTGGTGCTGGAATGTATGGAATCTGGACTGGACTTTTACCAAGGGGTCGTGGAGATGATACAATTGGGGTTGTAGGCCAACCAACAGGGCAAGGGATAGTATAAACAATCCTCTCTTCTTCAACAGGAATAAAAGGGATTTGTATAGGGTGCTGAATGGGTTGAATAGTAGATGAGTGGACTGGCGACATGTGAGGTATTTGGATGGGTTGAATAACTGGGGATTCGGGAGATGACAAAGACTGAGGATATGGGATTCGGACAGGGACTCGGTACGAAGGATGGATAGCATCATCTGTCTCTGACAGCCCATCAATCTCCATCATACTAACATCAGACCCGTCCGTGCTTAGAAAATTAATCTGTCCTTCATGTCGGGGAAGAGGGGCTTGAATGATGCTAGTATTTCCAGGTGTAAATTCAACTTTACCTTGCTATAAGAGATCTTGAATATCATGTCGAAGAGTGTAACATACATCTGTAGCATGACCCGGGCCTCGATGATATGCACAATAATGATCTGCATGATAATTTCGATTTTTCTTATCAACTGGGATGAGAGGAGTCGGCCCCTTTAGAGTTACAAGATCCCGCTTGAGGAGGAAAGTCAGAAGCTGGCTTAAAGAGTAAGGTAAGGGAGTGAAATTTCTCTGAGGGTTTCTCACTGGCTGACGCGCCTGTTGATACTGATTTTGCCTTACCGACTGAGGATTTTGAGGTTGAGGATGTTGTCGAATCGGTGGAGCAGGCAACATTAAGGGTGCACTGGGTGCAATCCAATTAACTTCTTTTCTTTTTCTGGTATCCTTTTGCCCACTATTCCTGTTAAATGGAGCACTTGACCTCGGAGATGTATTGCTAAGACTGGCATGTATAGTACCATTTTTAACAGCCGTTTCAATTCTTGCTCCTATCTCGACAATTACCTTGAAATCTGTTGCCGGTAAAGTTATCATTAGTGTCGAATATGGTTGCTTTAAGGTTCCCAAGAAAGTTGAGGCCATTTCTTCCTTTGATAATTGCACTGATAATCTTGATGCCACCTCTCTCCATCTAACGGCATACTCAATGAATGATTCATTATTCCTCTGAGACAGCTGCTCTAGGTCGCTCTTTTGCGGGAGCACCTCCAAGTTAAAAGAGAATTGATCAATGAAGAGATCGATCACATCCTGCCAATTGGTAATCCGCTTCTTATCAATTGAAAGCCACCACCTTAGAGCGGCATCTTTCAGAATTTTCTGGAAATATTGGATAAGATATGATGGTTTATCTCTGTAAGCCATCATGTCTCCCACATACAATTGTAGATGCTCTTTCGGGCACCCTTTGCCCCCATATTTGGTGAATTCTGGAACTCGAAACTCAGAGGGAACCAAGGTATCAGAGGAGAAAACTAGATCATCCAGAGTTATCCCTGTAGAGGATGATGATAACCCCTGCATTTTTTCCATCATCTCTTTCAACTGACGAATTTCTTCTTGTTGGTTTTTGAGAGACATCAACAACTCAGAATCTTGTGGCGCCTTTGGATTATGATGATCACAGTGCACAGCCTCACCAGTTTTTCCATTAAACCGAGTGTAGTCAAAATCACCATCCTCACCTGGTTGATCATGAAGGGGGTTGATAAAGGTAAAATTCGAGACGGGAATCTCAACCCTAGGTTGATCCGGTTGAAAAGGTCTAAACCCTGACTGATCTGGTTGATGCCGAAAGGTTCCAATTCCAGGTTGGTCCGGCTGAAAATTTTCTGGTTGGAATACAGTTCTAGGCTATTCTGGTTGAAATGGTTCAGTTTCTGGTTGGTGTGCAGGTTTATTAAGTTGCAAAGTCATCAGAGCCTGCAATGTTTCCTGAATATTGTCCAATTGGGTCTTCATCCCATGTATCTCCTGATCATGTGCTTGTACAAGCTGGTCTGTACTTGAATCCAAACGATTGTTGGGAGCAGCCATGTCTGCTGAACTTTGAGATGACCAATCTGCGACTTCAGGACTGTCCAGATCTAGTATTACAGCTTGAGCAAGAGCACGAGATACAGAACAAGGGACAATTCGCTGTTTCATGCAACACTGAGAAAGATGTAGCGATTAAACATGAATGCATGATTTGACAGCAAAAAGATGAAAATCACTTCTTTATATATGCATGTGTTTGTGTGATTCTAAGACAACACTAAACCAAAAGAAAAATAATGAAAAGCAATGAAAGACAAAAAGAAAGACAAAAGGAGATTGACTCAACCCTATACAGGTCTCTCAGCAATAATAAAGTCAGGAGGTAAGGCGTTGCCCCCAGGGTCTACCACTTGTTGACGAAGGATAGCAATCTCACTTTCTAGCCTATCTACCATGCCCGACGCACTTTGAATCCTGTAGTCGAACTCCAGAGCCTCGACTTGAGCATGGTGTCTGACTGCTTTCAACTGTTCTTGATTCTGACGGAATTGGACTTCAAACTGGAAAGACTCCTCAGCATCATCTCTTTTCCGCTTTTGAAACTCTCGGAGTGCTTGCTCTAACTGATGTTCTTTATCATAGGTCAACTGACGTCGACTCCTCAAGTCATCTTCCTGTTGTCGGAGGGTCTGTTGCGCCGTCTCCAACTCTTCCATATCTCTCAGAATCTTGACTTGGATATGCTCCAACTGTTCCTCCTTCTTGCGGACTTCCTGACATTCCCTCTTCAACTCAGCTTCTTGTTGTCAGTGCGCCTGTTGCGCAGACTTGAGCTTCTTAGTATCCCTTAATATCTTAAGACGATTACCAAGGAAAGTATCTTTCCACGGACCCACCACCTCAGAAAGGGGAAGGCTTCCCCTGGACGGTGCTGTAACTGGGGTGAGCAATTCTGCTGGCTTTGGCATTTCTGATTGTATGTCAGGGTTCTCCAACCACAAATTATACTCTTCTTCAGTCGACGGTATCCCTGGTCCATATTCTACTATATCGTCTGGAAATTTTTCTCTTTTAGATCGTCTCCATTCATTTTGGAAACGCATCTATAAAAGTTCAGATGTAGTAGAGAAAACACAATAGTCTTTCGCCAAATGATCGATTACTGGGATAAACTGTCGGAGTACTCTGAGTGGAATGTAGGGTGACGAACCAGTTAGGCCAGCAAGAACTATACATCTTCTTCCAAAAGTAGTTAAAAGAGGAAGCCTTTGCTTGTTGATTACGAGCCAACGACATTTCCAAATGATCTCATCCTCTGATAACTGTTGGAGCTTTCTGTAACAGTCTTCCATTTTTTTGAAAGCAAGCTTGGATTGGGTCTGGCTGAATTTTCGCACTATGTTCCGAGCATCATAAGCAAATTCTGAGGGCACAGTAACCATTGATGGTAAATGCTCGACCAACCATAAATGTAAAAGAGATAAACTGGCGTTGAATGTCCCTTTCCTGTTCTCACTGCTATATTTAAGACCCTTAAGAAGCTCTCCCAGGATCATTGGGACGACTGACCCTCCACTACGCATGTCTTTGACTACCCCCACCAATACAGATTCAGCGAAACTGAGGTTTTTTGGGAAGATAAGCTCAGCTAGAACAATCCATGTAAGAACATTGAGTGTTGACTCGGATTCAGCTTCAGGTGTGCTAGGGTCCCATGAAGGTCTATACATATCCCACAGTTTGTTCATTTCAACCCTTGAGTAAGTACCTTTGGCATTGTTGGGTAATCGGTCAGGCTTGATGTGTAAGAACTGTGCGAGCTCAAACTGGTAATTTGTTCTGTAATGGGGTAGAAAAGCAGGACCATCAATATCAAGCCCTAAGATGCGTTTAACTTCTTCGATTGTCGAACACATTTCATTTTTTCCAAAACGGAAAACTACACTTTTAGGATCCCAACAAAGAATCGTCACCTTGACTAAACGCCAATCAAGATCGATCAAAGCAAGGTCTAAAATATTTCCCACATGGTATCTCTGTATCCATATTAGGCGACAGGCAGAGTTAAGGCCTTGAGCTGAACTAAAGATTGTAGCTGTGTCTCTGAGTTTGGCATCGCAAGCAGCACGCATCTCCAATTTGAGTGAAGGACCTAGGCCTCCCGGCTTAATTATTCCTGAAGGGCCTGCCATCTAAACAGTAGTGCACAAATGAGACTCTATACAGGTGCTACATGATGATGCAAAACTTTTGAGAATGTTTTCTTCTTTTATTTTTCCTTTTCTTTTTACATATTTTTGTTTTTTTTTTTTTAGTGTGGCATTACATATGTAAACTAACAGGGTGGGTGGACAAAAGCCCAGTCCACTAACTTGGGTTTCCAAGACCTATTAGATTAAGGTAATAAATGAATAAGGGGATATCCAATTATATCTGGATTTTGAATCCCATATGTAGTGTCACGAAAGAGTTTTTATTTATTTATTTATTTATTTTTTTAGTCAAGACATATGTAAACCAATGGGGTAGGTGATGTAGAGGTCCAACCTACTATCTTGGGTTATTGGAAACCAAAGCCCATTAAGTTTTAAAAAAAAATGGATAAGTGGATAAGTGAGTACCCATTTATAATTTGAGGTTAGGACCCCCATATGTAATGATTTAAAGAAGTGGGTGAGAGGTTTATTCAATCACACATGGGCCATCATCAAACATAGTTCACACATGCCCTCTTTCTTGAATGAACATATGGGTACAAAAAAGATACCCTAATATACAACCAAAAAAGAGGGCGGGTATAGATTATAAGCAGAGTAGGATTGGGAGGAACCGCCCTAATTTACTGCTTATAAACTATATCACAACTTAATCTATATGCATATGCCGGGGTAATGCAAGGTGTTCCTAGGGTGATTGGGGGGACACTTGGCCGTATATGCAACTCCCACAATGGGACGATTGGCGCAAGTGGGAGAAACTGAATCCGTTTCTACGGGTACAACCCATAAGGCGTGATCCAGTTGAACTCCACAGATTAGAAAGCCCCTGACACTGAAGATACGTATCAAACAACCGTAGGCCCCATTGATCCAACTAATGGGTTATAAGGTGATTACACTAAAATGCAATGAATATGATATGCACAGGAAAGAGAATAAGAACATCCCACAACATAAAAAGAATTAGCAAAGGAATAATTGCTTTAGGAAATGATTAGGGATTTAAAAATGTTTGGCTTTTACCTAATTTTCAAGTTGGATCTAACTCTTTAGGTTTTCCCCAGCAGAGTCGCCAAAGCTGTAAGCACATAAATTTACCGCCTTTCCTCCTCTCTCATCTCTAAGTGTCGAGATAAGGTCCGAGAGTAGAGGAATAACGCTAAATTTATTCTAAGAGTCGCCACCTACTTAGGGGAAGTAGGATCCCAAGATAAATCCAAAATAAGGGATCTACGGTCCAGAGTAATCTAGGTAAGAGATCCATTTAGGTCCTGGGGAAGGGGTTAGGCACCCCAGGACCTCCATCCAATAATGGTAACCTACTCATTAGGTCGAAACCAAACATTTAAAAACACTTAAAATTTCCTAAACAATTATTAAATTTGCTAATCAAACACAAATCATTATGGGGTGTAAAAATTTTATCTTTGGTTGGGGTCGAACCCTGGTTTGGGCTACCTACTTATCCGGTTAGTCGGAATCAGACCCTCATAGTAGTTCGGGGTCCGTGACTGTTTTTATACTCGTTTCGGAGTGTGGTCACTTCCAACTCGTGTTTGAGTTGGGGAGGGGAAGTGGAATTGAGATTTATGAATCTCATTCCGGGAGATAGTCGCGTGGCTAGGTGCTCGTGGTGGAGCTCTAGGGGGCGTTCACTTATTAGGGTAAATTTCTTTTAGATTTTTTTGGATGTTTTTGTTATTTTTTATTTTTTATTTTTTTGTATTTTTTTTTAATTTTGGCAAGTTTAACTAGTTAAAAACTACCTAAGTGCCCAATGTAGGCAAAATAGGAAAAGAAACGGCCTAAACCTATTCCACACACATATACATGATACAAAACATACATACATGAGCCCAAAGAGAAATTTAATGGGCCAAGGCCCATTGGCCACTAATGGTCAATTGGCTTTGGTCCACTACCATTCTATGGCCTTAAGAGGTAAGCCCAAAAATTTTAAAATGATTCTAAGAGCTTATGGGCTTCCAATCTACCAGCTGTTGCCCAATCCAAAGGCCCAAGGGATTCAAATTTCTCACTCAAATTTTGAACTATCTAAAAAAAAAAAATTATACTACAATAAATAAAGGGAAGAGATATACTTGCGAGGGTTGTGAGGGGAGTTAATGATGGTGGTGGCTGCTCCGTTGACCCAAGAGAAAGACAGAAAAATAAACTCTCCCTCTCGGTCACTCAAATATACAGATCTAATAATGAAGGAAAATCAATTAACAACAAAAATAGAAGACTGGATCACGAGCTCCGCTGATGGTCCCTCTTTCAAAAAAACTCTAGAACGAACCGGAGATCGGTTGTAGCTGAAATTAGCAGAGAAAATGAGAGAAGACGAAGATGTTGCTGTGCAGTGCGATCTCGTCGGAGAAGGTGACCGGAAATGAGATCTAGAAGACCAGAGGTAGTGCCGCCAGAGAAGATGACCGGGAGAGAAATCTTGGAGGGATCAGAGTACAACCAAAGGAAGACTGTTGGCCGGAACTGGTAATGGATGATGAAGAACCCGATCTGCAAACTGGAATGAACCTTTGAGCTATTGATCGGAGGTAGGATCTGACCGGGAGCGTGATCAGAATGTCAGTAGCTCACTATTGGCCGGATCTAGATGAAGCTCACCGGAAGGGATGATCGGAAACATGAACTGAACTTCTTGGTTCTTGTATGAGCTGTTGATCGGAGATAGGATCTAACCGGGAGTGTGATCAGAATGTCAGTAGATCACTATTGGCCGGATCTAGATGAAGCTCGCCGGAAGGGATGATCGGAAACATGAAAAACAACTAGAAGAAACCGAGATGTGAGACGACCGGTGATGAAGCTCGCATACTTGCTGAGACGCGATTGGCAGTGAAGCTAGTTCGCCGACGAGAGATGGAGGAGAAATCCTTCAGTGCTCAATTAAGGAGGAACAAGAGAGAGAAAGGAAGAATCAGGGAGAGGGAGAGATAAGAGAGAAGGGCTGCTGCTCGTAACGAAAAATGGTTATAACCAAAAATGGTTAGGATATCCTTTAACTCTGGCTTTTTATAGAGATCTCCCATGGGCCTTGGGCCCTAAGGGTATAAACCCTTGAGGATTTGGAACATGACGGAAATAAAAGCTATTTTTGATGAATGCAAATTATGTGATTCTATGGGTCTTCAAAATGTTAAGGTGGAAAGTGACTCAAAAGTCTATTATTGATATTATTAATGGGTCAAAATGTTAAGGTGGAAAGTGACATAATATATATTATAAAAATATATATCTTTTAAGCATGTAAACAAAATATTACAAATACTTATTTGAAAAATAATTTAAAAAATATATTTTTATGAACGGTTTGTTAACTCAAAGTATAAATTTGCCGAACCTAATGAAAAATATCAGCATTTGAATAAAAAATTTGACAGACTAAGATTGTTTTGAAACCACTATGTGGTTCGCTCAATTTCACGAACCAGACCGAACCGAACCACGAACCAGTTCGGGTTCGCTCGGTTTACAGTTCGTTATAGCATGTAACGAACTTGGTAACCCTAGTCTGGATCCTAAATGGTCTCAGAAGCAAAATCTTTTCTTTTTAGGCAGATCCCCAAGTATTAGACTTGGGGCATGGCATCACATGGCAAGAAATAAGTGGAGAAATCAAACAAATGGGAGAAATTGAAATGACTTTCCAACTTTTGATTTCTCACCTTCTCATCACATGTCGAGTGAAGAGGCCATGCCCGATGGGGGGATCTATTAGATTTTGCCTTCTTTTTATGGCACATCGGAGTAGATGGTATAGAAGAATCCAACAACCAGAAATTGGTAAAAAAGGGTCGGATCTATCTTTTGAGTGGGTCTCAAGTCGGTCAGTTAATCTCATCTTGGAACTTAGATGAGCTCCTGGTCAGAGTTAATCTCGTCTATTAACAGTATAAAACACGAGTGCAAATCTTCTAGTGGGTACCTAATACCAAAATTCGTATTAGGGGCCCACATGGTCAATTAAATGTTGACACCTCTTATAGTCTCATTTTATGCACAAAAAATTAAGAAACAGATCCTTTTGTCTTCTGACTCTCATAACATCCAAATCGATGAGTAAATATGTCTAAATGTATTTATTTTTAGAGCAATAGTTCCCTCTACGAATGAGGAGATAACTATTGCTCCTCGCTCTCACAAAGCTACCTGCTATCGACTCTGGTTAATTTTTAATCATGTAGTTAAAAAAAAATTTTATTATATTTTTCTGAAAATAAAGGGTAGAGGGTGAACTTAAGGGTTAGTGAACCTTAACCACAGTTAAAGGGGATTGAAAGGGAGACACGTGGCATGAATAAGGGACCCAAGACGCCCCGCCTTGCATCACCAACCGAGGAGGTGAATATTTTCCTTATTTTTATCATACAAAGACTTTTAAGCATTGATTAGCTAGCAAACCCGAATGCGGATCCATGTGTCCCTTTACCTCTTTTTTTTACCTATGATTACAGTTAACTAAATAAAGGTTGATAATTTTTTATTAAAAAAAAAACTAAGATTGGATGGATGAATTCTAGGACTGAATAAATCTTAAAGATAATTAATAGCTGTTAAAACGGGGATGTGGACCAATGAGGGCCGACATTTGGCTAGGTAGCTGAAATTGTGGTTCGTCATCTATTTCAAAAGACTATTGAGCAAATGATTAGACGACCGTGCATTCGACTATGCTGATCCACATGTCCTTTTTAACTTGATTAAACTTAACTAAGTCAATCATTGCGGGAATAAGAATAGGAGGGAAGACTTTTTTGACTTCACAGGACAAAGAGAGTTAAGATTAAAAAAAAAAAAGCTACAGTTGGATGGATGGATCCTAAGTGAGCGTTAAAAAGGGGCATGGACCAATGACGACTAGCCTTCAGCCAAAAAGGGGGCATGGACCAATGACGACCAGCATTCAGCTAGGTAGCTGAATGCGCACGAACCACACCGATCCTCATTGGTCCACACCCCTTTTTTTTAAGCACCTACTAACTATAGTTAAGATTCACTCACTCCTATGATTCAACCATCCAAACTTCTTTTTAAAAAACAGTTCTTAATTTAGTTAAACTTAACCATAACTAAAAATGGAGATAAAAGGGCCATGTGGTTCGGCATTAGCCATATAAACCGAAAGTTTTGCTAGCTAATCAGAGTATTGGTCAAAAGTCTTTTGCTATGATGTATATTAAAGATAAGAGCAATAGTCCCCTCGTCAGCCCAAAGAAGGGACTATTCCTCCTCGCTCTCACATGGGCGACCTTTCAACTTCTATTAACTCGGGTTAATTTTTTTAACCCCTTAATTAATTAATTTAATTTAATTTTTCTAAAAATCAAGGATAGATTGGTGAACCCTAAAGGGTGGATGAACCTTAACCGTAGTTCAATGGGGTTAGAAGGGGGACACATGACAAGAAAATGGAGGCCGCGATGCGCCTCCTCACGTCTCCGACCAAGGAGGTGATTACTTTCCTAAAGATAAATACATTAGGACACATTTACCTTCCAATTTGGACGTTAACATACATGAGTGACGGAAATCTCCATTTCCTAATTTTTGTGCATTAAAGGAGGCTGTATGCAATGTCAACATCCCATGATTTTGACTTATCCAGACACTATATGACACACGTTGATAAGGTATTGAGATAAAAGGGAAGAGATATCAAGTTGAGAGAAGTCAAAAGGATGGGAGAAAATGAAAAGATTTCTCTCTTTTTTTTAACGCCACATGTCTTTTATTCTATGGTTGCCCAAGAGCCCTTTATGGTTTATGGCTTGGCCAGAGACAATCCGAGGCCCCAGTATTTAATTAGACATGTGGGCCGTAATAGCAGAATTGGTATTAGGTACTGACGACAGGATTTCCAATCACAAAACATCAACTTAAATCTTGGGGGAGTAGTTAACTTCTGACGGGATAGGTCAACTACCAAAACTTGCCAGCTACATTCTATATAGATTTAATAATATTTTAAAACTAACTACAAGGGTTAAAATTTCTTCAAGGTTCAACTAATGGGGCTTTGTGAGGGGCGAGATGTGTGCCTCTCCTCCTCATACGAGGTGGGGATTATTGCTCAATTTTAGTCACTTACCCCCCAGTATGCTTTGTTAGGGCTACATTTTTTTTTAAATCACTTCTTCAACAATAGGTGCCTGCTAATTTAGTTTGTAGAGTCTTTTGGTGTCGTACTAGAGACTTGAGATCGAATTCCACGAATTCCACTTATACTAAGGTTGAGGGATTTATGAGAGAGGGAGGTTTACCCCTCATTGTGTAGCCCATAGGTCCATCTAGCCTCAAATGAACCAAAAAAGAAAAGAAAAAGAGACATTCCTTTGAACCAATACCATAATAGAGTAAGTCTTAAAAGAAAGTATTGCTAGCATTACCCTTATGCATTTAATCACTTTAATATTTCAAAACCCATAAGTCCATGTGGTCTCCAATGAACAAAAAAAAAAAGAGACATTCTTTGAACCAATACTATGTCGTGTGAGTGGTAGGGGTGTGGCCTTCAATGGAGGGAGGTATGGGGATCCAATCCACCCGGGTATGAGTTCCAAGAGCTCCAATGCCCACGCTAACATCTGACCGTACTGACCCTACTAACGTAGGTCAATGATGCCGACACAAAAAAAAAAAAAAAAAGAAGATTAAGTCTTAAAAGAGTGTTGCTAGCATTATCCTTACACTTTTAATTACTTTAAAATTTCAAAACATGCCAAATGATTAAAATATTACTATTATGTAGGTCTAAAGGTTATTTTGTCCTAGAAAATAAACAAGTCCCTTATTTCTTGTAGACTTTAAATTTAGCACCATTTGAAATTCAAAAAATTTATTGTAAAATAATAAATATACACTAAACAGAGAGTCGTCACTTATTCTAATTTGAGGGGTGAATATGAACCTTAATCTAATAATTGATAAGGTAAATGATAAATAATATAGATATGAGTAAGAGAATCGGTTGGAATAAGGAAGTAATTACAATTCCTAATTTAACAAATGCTATTATGAACTAAAAACCCCAACACCCAAAACGTTTGGGATAGATTTTCTCATTAATTCTCCAGAATTTTTTCTCTCCCTCTCCTACTCTCAAAACCGTGAGCCCCTAGGGAGAATCCCTATGGATTTTCGTGAGCTACAAGGGTTGCTTCCAGTTGGGTTTTTTCAATTCAAGGGTTTTGAACCCTAAGGTTTTGGGTGATAGAAAGTCTACACCATTACTCCATCTTCTTCTTCTTACTTCTTCAATTTCAAGTAGAGATTCTAAAGCTTCGTGGGGATAGCGAAGAATAAGGATCGAGCTTCGAGTATTTCTTGGAGAAATCTCTACAAAAAGTTCTGATGATTCAAGTTGGATTTTACTTCACCGGTGAAAATCATTCACCGAGGTAATACGACTAAAACGAGTAGATAATTTTTATGCATTCTATGGTGTAAAGATCATAGGGATCCAGTTTTCTGCATAATTTTTTATCTGGATCCCCCTTCAGTGAGGGTAGGGTACTCGAAAACTTGTTCTCACAATGGTAAAGTATGACACCCCGAACCCGCACCTAGAGAAAATAAGTTCCGAGACGCGTGCTCGTTTGTCATAACCACGCATGCGGAAGACTTTACCCCTGAAAATACGAGAATTTTTCAACTTTTCTTATGAATTACATAAGCAATAACAACTGAACATCACAATAACCCATCATAAGCAAATACGTTAACTCACTGGCTACAATAGCATTTACTTTTTGTGTTGCAACTGCGCTGGAATACTTTCTAGACTCTATCAAGCTACCCGCTTCAGAATCTGAAACATCAAATGAGAAGAGTGAGCCATAGAGCCCAACAAAATCCAAAATCCATCTAGACTATTTTCCACCTAGTAATACACATCAGAATGATATAATAATACCGCTCAATTTCTAAATTACAATAGTAAATAATATCGTAAATCGTGACCCGAGGTCACCTAAAGTTATTTCACTTTAACTGAGGTTCCCAGCCTCCAAATATTTTCCATTGTCAAATTCATCCAATATAAACTATGTTCACAACACCATGTTACCGATTCCAGATAACCGCTCACTCTCTATTCTTGAGTCCACAGACTCGATCAACCAGACCTTCATCCGTATACAACTTCTATCCCTGAGTTCACAGACTCAGCTATCAATCGATGTGGCTTATGCCCATTCAAATCATACCTTGAGCCTTTAGACTCAATATAAGATCATACAACTATCTGACTCGGCCACAGTGAGAACCTTGTCCTCACGACATTTCTTTCAAATAGTACAACCATCGCTTTCCCTGACCTAGTCAAAGAGGATCTATGGACATCAAATCCACCCACTCCCGACTATTAGTCACGGAGGACTAGCATAACTCACCACTCCAGACCTAGCCAAAGAGGATCTATCTGAAATAGTTGAGCCTCGAGCCCGCGAACCAAATTTGGTAACACACCGTCCCGTTAGGGAACGTTTCCAAGCTAATGGATGTGTTCATAGCCTTATACGACATGCAAAACAATTTTTCCACACCCCAGGGAGACGATACAATTTACTTGGGACCCGATCTGGGCTCTCCAAAGGTGCACATAAAATCAAAACATTACATAAGGGTCTCCGACCCTTTTTCCATCCACTCCATTTACACAGTGAGTATAAATCCAGGGTTTTGAGACCTGAGACCGAGGGCTACACCCCTCTACTCATTTTTCCCACACATCCACCTTCCCATAACACATTCACGGGGTCTCAGACCCTTTTCCATTCATGTCATAAATTAAATACGTCATTCCACATTACACAGTGACTCTAAATCCGGGGTTTTGAGACCCGAGACCGAGGGCTACACCCCTCTACTCATTTTTCACACAGATCCTGTAACGCCCCAAATTACCCCCTAGGAGTTGGGATACTTTGGCAACGTTACTTAACCTTAATCAATCCTGCAAAGAGTATACAAGGCATGCCAAATAGTGATCGAAAAAATTTTCTTTAACATAAATGTAATTCCAAGCGTCAACGTAAAACAATGACTGGATAAAATAAAATAATCACTAGGGTGCAAATGCTTGAGTTACCCACTCAAGCTCAAATGAAAAATCCCCAAAAGGAAATCCTAAAATACATTTCTCTCTCTCTCTCATCCCAACCCATGGCCACAGGCCAACCCTAACATCTGGCTAACCATCCGAATAACCTCATGCTCTCCTTGAGCTGCCTCAGTCCAAGGGACCAGAGTCCATATGTTGTATAGTGTACTTACCGAAATAAAAGCACGGCTGAGCATGGAAAACTCAGCGAGTACAAGCTACTAACTGACAAGAGTAATAACATTAATATGTAATACAAGATACAGTTCATCCAAAAGATACATAATCAGAGTGCGGAAGCTAAAACAACATAACAACGTAAAGTAAATCATGAACATCATATTTTAACTTACGCATTGTAAATTCATATTCAAAAGTAATGACTTATTCTTGAAAATACTTTTTTGTGGTTTCCAAAACTTGCTTGCCGTATTTACAACTTATTCTTGTCTTATTCTTGTATCGTGAGAATCATACATGCCTTGTTTTGTTCCTGTTTAACTAGTACCCGAACTATGAAATGGACGGACATACTAGGTTCTTGTTATTCTTGCTTGTCTTGTTTAACCAGTACCCGAACTATGAAATGGACGGACGTACTAGGTTCTTGTCATGCTCGACTAATGCCCGGACTATAATGGAACATAATACATTAGCCTCGTGTCTTGACTTGACTAGTGCCTGGACTAAGGTGGAACAGAACACACTAGTTATTCTTACTTGACTAATGCCCGGACTATAATGGAACGGAACACATTAGTCTTCTTGCCTTGCCTTGACTAGTGCCCGGACTATGGTGGAACGGAACACACTAGTTGCTCCTGCTTACTAATGCTCGGACTAGGATTGAACGGAACACATTAGTATCTTGCTGGACTAATGCCCGGACTATAATGGAATGGAACACATTAGCCTCCTTACTTGACTTGACTAGTGCCCGGACTATGGTGGAACGGAACACACTAGTTATTCTTGCTTGCTTGCCTTGCTTAACTTGTGAGCCAGGTATGACATATCGTAAAAATATGCCCTACCCTTGACATTTATGCTTGTTTATTCGTATTTCTTATTCGTGTCGTTTTCTTATATACATATACTTGAAAAGTCGATTCATGCATGCATGTGTACTTGTGGGTGTAGTTTGTAAACATAATAATAATAGCATGGAAAATTGAGGATAATAGATATCATTTGAACAATTATAGGCACAAGAGAGATTTAAGGAATTCATAAAGCATATCATCATTTTTACAGTTTTTTGGAAAATATCCCTATCTCATATCCCATATATTAGGTTTTACATTTTACACAAGCATTTAATCAAACATCTTACATGCCACATTTTCTTCATTTTCATTAATTTGTTCTTAGCCGAAGGTTTTTATCTCATTCATGCATTTTATCAAACACATAGAGCACAACTCCTTTCTAACCATTTCATTTCCTCTTTTTGTGGTTGTAATTTCATCAATATTCAAGTGCGTTCATTATGTATACAATACCCTTCCACCATTTCCATCACATAACACCCATCATATCCATATGGCATCCATCGCCTTAACCACACATTTCCACATCCATCATTCCTTTTTTTTTCTTGATTAAATTTAGGGATTTAATAAAACAAGGCAAGAAGAGAATGAACTAAAGAAATCTACAAGTATGCTTTTAAAGTAAACCTAGGTTATTACTAAAGTAGTTAGTAGGGTGTACTAACCTTGAATAGGGGAAGAAACCCTTGAAAATGTCGAGGAAGAACGCTACCGAGCTTGGAGAATGTGCTCCTCACGTGCTTGAGCCGTGGATTGAGAAATCTAAGCTTTTGGGATGCTCTAGGTTTTCTAAACCCTTGATCTTTCTCCACTTGATGCCCTAGGAGAAAACCCTTTTTCTCCCCTCTTACTCTCTCTCAAAATATTGCTAAGGGTGTTTGTGAACACCCTTGGCTCGAGCCAACCCTTAAAAATAAGGGTGGAGTGGCCAAAAGACCAAAAAACCCCTATTAAAATTTCTGTAAAATGCGTAGGACCGATAGACGACCGATAGATGACCGATCTATCGGTAGTGGACCGATCGATCGGTGCTTATGACTGATCTACCGGTAGTGGACCGAGCGATCGGTGCTCTGCAAAAAATACGCTTTGGTATTTCGGTCATAACTTTTGACTCGCTCGTCCGATTTTGACAATTCAACTTGCGTTGGATTCGTCTTTTGAAGGGGAACAACTTTCATGTTTTGAAAAAATTATAATTATTCTTTATTCGTTGACAAAAATGCCCCTAAAGTGGACTAGTATGCAATGGGTTGCGACAGCCCAGATTTTCATCAGTCCCGACTTTGGAAATTGGACTTTTGACTTAACCCCGACTCAAAATCAGGGAAAGTGATCAGCATAAACCTTGAAGAGGGTTCTAGTGCCTTTCCAAAAATTCAATAATCACTCGATTCCGAGCAACGATGACTAAACTAGCACCCTTTAAAGTTGAGACAAATGCCGAGACATACCTTTTCATCACCTAGAACACCTCGAGTGTTTTCACACTCTTTTCCGTTGTGTCCAATACCCTACTCACACCTCATAAATCCTTCTCCATAGGTTTTTAACCCACCTCAATGATAATTAAATTCACACCGACATGCGTGAGAGGCTCCGGCCTCTTTATGCCTCATGCACTAGCACTATTCACCAACAACCCATTTAAACAGTTAGGATATTTTATACCCTTGATTTTACCCACTTAGAGTATCTTTATACTCTTTTTAAGACTCAAACCATGTACCTAAAACCCTCATTTGACTAATCATAATATCAAGAACACAATGGGAAGCCTTAGGCCTTTACACACACACCATGTAAGGGAACTATTCACATGAACAATGAACTCAATTTCTGGGGCTCTACATCCTCCCCCCCTTATAAGAATTTCGTCCTCGAAATTTGGATGATACTAAATCTAGTGGAAACAACTTTCCCGCCCTTAACCTTGAACTCAGTCACCTAGTTACACAAAAATACATACTAATTCATCAACAATCAACACATGACTAGGCACTTCCTTGTTGGTAATGTACTTAGGTTTTTCATATCACTAAACACCCATGAAACATAAGAAAACTTACATAGCATAATATAATAAGTTTATACATGAAGGCAACATACTGAACACAACATTTCCTCATCCTTTTTCCAACATCCGAGCACTTAACATCTAGCCTCGGCATGGCAACATCTGCTCTAATTTGCCTAGAGAGGCAACTATGAGAGCTACTACGGCTTGCTTCCTCGAGGTTGAGCCGGAAGCGGACGATGAGGACAACCTTTGATCAAGTGGCCTGGATCACCACAATGGAAACATCCACCCTTGAGCTTTCGATAATT
Organism: Tetracentron sinense; assembly: GCA_015143295.1. Taxonomy (NCBI): domain Eukaryota; kingdom Viridiplantae; phylum Streptophyta; class Magnoliopsida; order Trochodendrales; family Trochodendraceae; genus Tetracentron; species Tetracentron sinense. The sequence goes on from JABCRI010000497.1 coordinate 22,805, forward strand.
TCCGGCATGCTTTCTTCCACAATGTGCACAGGCCCCAAACGTGGGTGAAGAAGATTGCACTTGTCGACTGATTTGCGTAGTCGTGGGGCGAGGAGCCTGGGGTGTAATAGAAGGGCTCTGTACCTGTGTATGTCACGCCCCAAAATACCCCCTAGGAGTTAAGGGATACTTTAGAGGTGACTACGTGTACCTGTCAAACCAACCTGTAATGCAAGAGGCTAAACATAATATAATACAATGATAATCAGAGCGCGGAAACTAAACATAAGTGCGGAAGTATAAGCCAACTTTTTCTTTTCTTCTATAACTCCAAATAGTATTCCAAGTTAACATATACCAAATACAATCAAAGTAAAGGTGGACATGCCCACCTATCAAAATACAAAAAGAAACTCTCTAACCCTCTCCTCTCAACAGTAGTCGAGGTATGGCCACACATCCAAGTCCCCATCCTCCTGAGACTGCCATGGGATAGGTGGCTCCCTCTCCTCTACATACTCCTCCTCGACCCAAGGCTCGGGGTCGAGGACATCCACAGTACCTGCCGACATAAAAGTACGGCTGAGCATGGAATACTCAGCGAGTACAAACTACTAGCTAACTATAACAATAGCGAAAGCATAACAACAGTGAGCAATACAAGATATTAATTTAAAGCAATAGTGAAAGAATAAGATACATAGCCATATCTTGACATGCGTGTATGAATGCAAAAACCTCGGTAAAACTCATGTCTCGGAAACCTTTTTCGTGTCTCGGTCAAATCATGTATGTGTGTCGTGTCTTGTCTTGTATTTCATGTCTTGATTTGTTCTTGACTTGTATACTTATGAGCCAGAGGCTAGCACCCTTCCTTAGGCTACCAACCTCCTTGTCATGTTCTTGTTCCATTTCTCTTGTGAGCCAGAGGCTGGCACCCTTCCTTGGGCTACCAACCTCCTTGTCATGTTCTTGTTCCATTTCTCTTGTGAGCCAGAGGCTAGCACCCTTCCTTGGGCTACCAACCTCCTTGTCATGTTCTTGATTCATTTTACTTGTGAGCCAGAGGCTAGCACCCTTCCTTGGGCTACCAACCTCCTTGTCATGTTCTTGATTCATCATATACAATCGTGGAAAACCCGGTTTCATGCATGCATGTGTGGTGTGTGTAGCACTTGTAATATCATGATGACAATATGACATGAAGAGTAGTGTATAGCAATTCACTCCACAGTATAACCATATAGGAATTTGAGTAATCTACGTGGCATTTGAATAGTTCATCATTCATAAGAACACATGCATAAGGCATACTTTCATTTTCTTCGTTTATGTCATTTATTCCTAGTTTAGGCATTTTGTCAAACACATAACATGCAAGGTTCCTTAATGGTTCATCTTCTTCTTTTTAGTGCCTACTTTCCATCCAAAAATCAAGGTATGTTCATTATTGGTAAAATGCCCATCCTCTATTTTCCATTCTTCACACCACACATTCATACACCATACATTCGGCATCCCATCGCCTCAATCAACCTCTCATCCATGCATCCACACCATTTTCCTCACCTTGTTTATATTTAGTGAATATGATACATTTCATAAGGGAGAAATACATAGTAGCAAAATCATATAGTTCATGGAAAAACTAGGTTATTGTTAGGGGAAGTTAGTAGGGTGTACTAACCTTGAATCAAGGCTTGATCCTTGGTAGGGACCTTAATTGAAACTCCAACTTGAAAGATGAAGCCTTTGCTTGAAAGAAGCTTGAGTTGGGGAAGAAATCCCTTTCAAAAACGAGAGTGAGGGCTGCCCTAGCTTTGAGAATGCACCCCACCCGAGCTTGAGTTGAAATCTTGAAGAAAACGTGCTTGGGGACGATCTAGGGTCTTCACCCCTTTGATTTCTTCTCCAAAAGCAAACTAGGTTTAGGAAACCCTTTTCTCTTCTCTCTTATCTCCCAAATCTCTCTAAGTATAGTGAATGATGCCCTAAGGCTCGGGCAACCCTTAAGGAGAAAGAGTTTAACCCCCAAAAGACGAAAAAGCCCTTAATGAAAATTCTGAAAAACACGAAGACCGAGCGATCGGTGGTTATGACCGATCGATCGGTTGCCTACCGAGCGATCGGTGTTTATGACCGATCGACCGGTCAAAAACTCACTCTCTGGAAAATTTCCCCATACAAAATTTCTGACCGTGCGATAGTGTCACGCCCCAAAATACCCCTTAGGAGTTAGGATACCTTGGCGACGTGACCTATCCTTAGTCAACCGGCGAGAGCATAACAAGGCATGCAAAAATAGAGAGACTAAAATTTCCTTTAACATAAATGTAATTCCAAGTGTCCACATCATCAATAGCTGGATAGAATACAATAATCACAAGAGTACAAATGCTTGAGTCACCCACTCAAGCTCACACGAAAAGTCCCCAAGGAAATCCCAAAATACATGTCCCTCTCTCTCGCTCATCCCAACCGTTGGCCATACGCCACGTCTCCTAATATCTAGGTAACCATCCGAAGAATCTCCTGCTCACCCCGAGCTGCCTCGATCCAAGGGGCAAGAGTTCATATGCTGCATAATGTACCTGCCGACATAAAAGTACGGCTGAGCATGGAATACTCAGCGAGTACAAGCTACTAACTAACAATAGTAATAACAATAGCATAACATGTAATACATGATACAGTTCACCCAAGAGATACAAATTCAGAGCGCGGAAGCTAAAACAACATAACCACGTAAGTGAATCATGAACATCAACTCATGCATTGTAAATTCGTATCCAAAAGTCATGACTTGTTCTCGTATCGTGGAAATCACACCTGCCTTGTTTTGTTCTGGTTTAGCTAGTACCCGAACTATGAACTGGACGGACGTACTAGGTTCTTGCCCGGTTCTTGTCTCGTGAGTGAGTATTATGCGTATGTTCTTGTTGACTTGCTCGTGAGTTTTCTTGTTTGCCTGGGAACAGATGACAATGCCCGTACCTGGTCTTAGCACATCATCACCCTTCCATATTTCTTGATTATCGCTTGGAGACAGATACTAGTACCCGTACCTGGTCTTAGTATACTAGTATCCTCTCATACTTGTTGGAAACAGATGTTAATGCCCGTACCTGGTCTTAGTACATTAACATCCTTTCATGCTTGTCTTGGAAACATACACTAGTGCCCGTACCTGGTCTTAGTACACTAGCATACTTTCATGCGTGTTGGGGAACAGATGTTAGTGCCCGTACCTGGTCTTAGTACACTAACACCCTTCCATGTTTCTTGATCCTTGCTCGTCGTGTTTTCTTGTGAGCCAGGTATGACATATCCTAGGGATATGCCCTACCCTTGATATTCATGTTCGTTTAACTTGTGAGCCAGAGGCTAGCACCCGCACATCCCTGGGCTACCAACCTCCTTGACATATGCTTGTTTCTCGTTTTATTTCTCATGCACTAATACTCGTGAAATAAACCCAGTTCATGCAAGCATGCGTGCGTGTGTGTAGAAATTGTGGTAGGCATGAGGACATACTTGAGTATGATGGTCACATGAGCATAGCATTTCAATTCTTAATATGAGCATATGGAAATGTAAATGACATGTAGCACATTTGATCAAGATAGGCATTTTAGAAAGAATAACTCAATGCATGCTTTTATAATTCAAGTTCACTCATTCAAATCATCATTTAAACATTTTCTCAAACACTTGGTAAGCATCACTATGATAGCCTTTTTATTTAAGTTGCTTAGTGCATGTTTTTCATCCATCACAAAGGTATGTTCATTATGTTGAAAATGCCCTTCCACCATTATCCATCCCATTACATACATCACCCCACACGGCACCCATTCGCCACAATCCACCATCCATTCACACATTCCCACACCTTTATCCATTTATCTTATTTATTATAGGGATTTCATCACAACTCAATAAAAAGGGACATACAACATATAAAATCATCATATTTGAGGAAGAAAAATCAAGGTTATCACTAATGAAGTTAGTTGAGTGTACTAACCTTGAAATCAAGGCTTGACCTTGAAGAAACCTTGAAATCGAACCTCAAATGGTAGGGAAGAACCCTTACTTGAAGAAGACTTGATTTGGGGAAGAAACCCCTTTCAAAATGCCGTAGGATCGCTGCCCTAGCTTGGAATGGGAATGCCACACGAGTTTGAGGTTGGATTTGATGAATCCACGCCCTTTTTGGGATGATCTTGGGTGTTTAAACCCTTGATTCACTCTCAAGATGAAACCCTAGGTTAGAACCCCTTTCTCCTCTCCCACTCTCTCTCAAATATCTGCCCTAAGGGTTTATGAAACCCTTAGGCTCGTGCAAGGCTTATAAAGCAAGGGTGAAATGCCCAAATGACGAAAAAGCCCTTACTGAAATTTCTGCAAAAACGCGAAGACCGAGCGATCGGTGTTAATGACCGATCGATCGGTTGCCTACCGAGCGATCGGTGTTATTGACCGATCGACCGGTCAAAAAATCACTCTCTGGAAACTTTCCCCATACAAATTTTCTGACCGTGCGATAGCTACCGATCGATCGGTTATGGACCGATCGATCGCTGACTGGACCGAGCGATCGGTGCTCTGTATGTCTGGACTGTTTTGACCATATCTTTTGACTCGCTCGTCGGATTTCGACGATTCAACTTGCGTTGGATCCGTCTTTCGAAAACGAACATTTCTGACATTTCACAATTTCCGATTTCTCCCTTATTTATTAATTAGACTACAAAAACGGCCAATTAGCTACGAAAGTGCTATTCATTAAGGATGAAAAAGTCCGGGGTGCTACATTCTCCCCCCCTTACAAAAATTTCATCCTCGAAATTTGGACAATGCGTGCTTTACAATTTAAACAACTTAGCATAACAATTCGAAACAAAATTACAAGTCATACACAAAATCATTCAAACAACTCGGGGTACTTCGCCTTGACTTCGGCCTCACGTTCCCATGTAGCCTGTTCTCGAGCGTGATGCTGCCATTGCACGAGAACTAGCGGAATAGTCTTGTTGCGAAGCACTTGGTCTCTTCGATCCAAAATATGAACCGGCTTCTCAACCAAAGTGAGATCCTCTCGAATCTCAACCGGATCAAGCTCGATGACGTGAGAAGGATCCGGGATGTACTTCCGAAGCTGGGAGATATGAAACACGTTATGGACCGCCGCCATGTGAGCGGGCAAAGCAACACGGTAAGCAACTTCACCGACTCGAGTAATGATCTCGAACGGACCCACATATCTCGGGCTAAGCTTGCCTCTTTTCCTGAATCGCATAACACCCTTGGTCGGTGAAATCCTTACAAACACAAAATCACCGACTCGGAATTCAAGATCCCTCCTTCGGTTGTCGGCATAGCTTTTCTGTCTGTCCTGTGCGGTCTTCAACCTCTCCCGTATAAGCTTGACCCTATCCGCGGTTCGTTCAATCAACTCGGGGCCTAAAATCTTTCTTTCTCCAACCCCATCCCAATACAAGGGGGATCTACAACTTCTTCCATATAAGGCTTCAAAAGGTGCCATTTGTATGCTTGCTTGATAACTGTTATTGTAGGCGAATTCCACCAAAGGTAGGTGATCCTCCCAACTTCCTTTAAAATCCAACATACAAGCTCGGAGCATGTCTTCTATCACTTGATTCACCCTCTCTGTTTGCCCGTCGGTCTGTGGGTGGAAAGCCGTGCTAAAGTCTAGTCGGGAACCCATAGCATCCTGAAAGCTTTTCCAGAACCTGGATGTGAATCTTGGGTCTCTATCCGACACAATACTCACTGGCACCCCATGCAATCGGACTATTTCCTTGATGTATAGCGCCGCTAACTGATTGGAGTTGAATGTAGTCCGGTACGGTAAGAAATGAGCGGACTTCGTGAGTCTATCAATAACTACTCATATAGCATCGGTCTTCTTGACCGTCTTCGGGAATCCCACGATAAAGTCCATAGAGATATGTTCCCATTTCCACTCGGGAATAGGGAGAGACTGCAAAAGACCTGCCGGTCTCAAATGCTCCGCTTTCACCTGTTGGCACACCAAACACCGTGCCACATACTCCGTAACCTCCCTCTTCATGTTTCGCCACCAAAAGTGACTCTTGAGGTTCCGGTACATCTTCGTACCCCCAGGATGCACTGTGTACTTTGAACGGTGAGCTTCATCCATGATCTCTCTTCGAAGGTCTGCATTGGCTGGGACACAAAGTCTTCCCTTGAATGTAATAGCACCCCGGCTATTGAGAGAGAAGTCCGTACTACCCTTGGCAATTTCCTTGTCCCGAAAAGCCAACAAGTCAGCATCCGTGGCCTGGTACTCCTGGATCAAATCTATAAGGTACGGACGAATCGTAACATTTGCCAAAACAGGACTGCGGACAGAATCATTCACACTGATGTCCAGATTTGCCAAATCGTCTAACAGTCTCCATTCCCGCACCAACATGTGAGCCAACAACCCCGATGGTTTCGTACTCAAAGCATCTGCCACCACATTTGCTTTTCCCGGGTGATATTGGATCGTGCACTCATAGTCATTTAAGAACTCAATCCAACGCCGTTGTCGCAAATTGAGCTCTTTTTGGGAAAAGAGATATTTGAGGCTCTTGTGGTCCGTGTACACATAGAACTCCACCCCGTACAGATAATGTCGCCAAATTTTGAGTGCAAACACGACCGCCGCAAACTCCAAGTCGTGAGTGGGGTAGTTCTTTTCATGCTCTTTCAACTGCCTTGATGCATAGGTAATGACCTTCTTGTGTTGCATTAGGACACACCCGAGTCCAACATGCGAGGCATCACTGTACACCTCATACCCAAAAGGTCCAGATGGCACAGTAAGGACAGGGGCTGTGGTGAGGCGTTTCTTCAACTCTTGGAAACTTACTTCACATCGGTCACTCCAACTGAACTTTGCATTTTTCCTTGTCAAGTAGGTGAGAGGTGCAGCCAAACTGGAGAATCCCTCCACAAATCTCCGGTAGTAGCCTGCCAATCCGAGGAAACTACGTATCTCCGTGACGCTCTTGGGCCTCTCCCAACTCATGACGGCCTCAACCTTGGCTGGATCTACAGAAATGCCCTCGGCCGACACCACGTGTCCCAGAAATGCGACCTTCTCTAACCTGAACTCGCACTTACTCAATTTGGCATATAGCCTATGCTCTCTCAACATCTCCAGAGCAAGGCGGAGGTCTCGTGCGTGATCTTCCCGTGTCTGGGAATACACCAAAATGTCATCAATGAATACAATCACGCATCGATCCAAGTAAGATCGGAACACCCGGTTCATCAAATCCATGAATGCCGCCGGTGCATTCGTCAGCCCAAAAGGCATGACAAGGAACTCGTAATGCCCATACCGAGTCCTGAAAGCCGTCTTCGGAACATCCTCCGACTTGATCTTTAGCTGATGATAACCCGACCTAAGATCAATCTTGGAGAAAAATCTCGCTCCCTTCAGTTGGTCGAACAAGTCGTCTATCCTTGGCAAGGGATAACGATTCTTGATAGTTACCTTATTCAACTGACGGTAGTCTATACACATCCTCATAGACCCGTCCTTCTTCTTCACAAAGAGAACCGGAGCTCCCCACAGTGAGACACTTGGTTGGATGAAGCCGAGTTATTGTAACTCCTCAATTTGCTTCTTCAATTCTTCAAGCTCTATCGGGGGCCATTCTATATGGGGCTCTTGAAATCGGAGCGGTGCCCGGAGTAAGCTCTATAGCGAACTCAATCTCCCGATTCGGAGGTAACCCGGGAAGTTCCTCCGGAAACACGTCCAAGAACTCACTCACGACCGGAATGGCCGAGGAGTTTTGTGCTTCTGGGTTTACTATACTCAAGGCTGCGAGGCAAGCAATGTCCCTCTCTCTTAATCCTCGGAAGTGAAAAGGCTTACCCCCTTCCGGCTTGAAATTCACCATCTTTTCAAAACACGCAACATGCCCGTGATGGTTTGACAACCAATCCATCCCTAAGATGACATCAAAATCCAAGTCTTGAAAATCTAGGACGATGAGATCGGCTAACAGTTCATTCTCCCCCACTTGAGCCACACTATCCCTGAATATCTTGTCCGTATCAACTGACTTGCCGAGTGGAGTTGCAATGGTCAACTCCTACTTTAACGGAGTAGCCTCAGTCAAAAATCCCTTCGCGCAACTAGGTGACACAAAGGAGTGAGTGGATCCTGTGTCGATCAACACTCGGGCAAGACATTCGTTCACTAACAAAGCGCCTGTGCGATTAAGTGACTACTATTAGTAGATTTCAAACAACAAGCATCATACATAGGTAACCCCTAGTATAGAAACTCACAAAACAAACCATAGAAATTTTACACAATTTAAACCCTAGAATTCGTGCGTACCTTGCACGACATCATCGGATGCACGTGCTTCTCTCTCTGATAGGGCGAAAACTCGACCCTGTGTGGCTAGGCGAGGAGGCTGTGTAGACGGTGAGGCCCTCGAAGCCTGAGAAGAGCTTGGCTGAGATGTCTGCCTAACCGGGGGCCTGCTCCCTGAAGACTGAGTTGGCAATTGACGCCGGGGACAATCTCTGACCATGTGGCCTTGGTCACCACAATGGAAGCAACTTCCTGAAACTCTCCGGCATTCTCCCGCTGGATGCCTCCTCCCACAAAGAGTGCAAACATCATGCAAATAGGAGGAAGGAGCATATCCCGTAGCCTGAGTAACTGCGGGGCGAGGAGCATATGAGGTAGCCGGGCGAAAGGCCGGTGGAGCAAAAGAGCGGGGAGCCTGTGGTGCTGAATAAATCCTCTGTGACTGAACCGGCCCTGCGGACTGATACAAGCTCGTCCTTGTTCTTTTCTCCCTTGAACTACTCGACTGTCCTTTTTCCATTCCTCTCCTTTTGAAGAACTCCTCGGAGTTCGACTCGGCCAATAGTGCTTTATCAACAACTTCGGAATATGTCTCATGTCTAAACATCGAGACTCGATCCTTGAGATAGGCCTTCAACCCCCTCTCGAATTTCCAGGCCTTCATAGCCTCGGTCGCTATCATGTGTGGAGCAAATCGAGATAGCTCCGAAAATTTGGCTTCATAAGCCACTACGGACATATTACCTTGCTCCAAGGTAATGAATTCGACTTCCATCTTTTCTTTCATCCCGGCCGGAAAGTACTTCTTGTTGAAAACCTCCAAGAATTCCTCCCAAGTCCAATCTTGACCTTGCTGGGTCAACTCTCGGGTCCGAAGTGCAGACTTCCACCAATGATCGGCCTCACCTTCAAGCATGAAGGCGGCCCATGTGACCCTTTCCACTTCAGTAGGTGCTAATACCGAGAATATCTTCTCAAGTTGCCGGATCCAACCCTCGGCAACAAGTGGATCAATGCTTCCACAAAAATTTGGAGGCCTCATCCTCCGAAAAGCTTCTATCCCGGCTTGGGCTCGGTTAGGAGGAGCCGGTATAAGTGCCGCATTAGGCGGAGTGGCCGGTTGCCTTGCCGCCAACATAGCCAAAGTCTCGGCTATGGATGCGAATGCTTGGGAAAAGTCGGGTTGATCATCACCCGATGGAGCATCACCTCCATTACCCCTCGTGTTGTACCCGCGACCCCTGGTATTGCGTCTCATGATTTCTCCTGAGAACGACAATACAACATGAGTCTAACTTGGATACGCATTTAGTACAATTTTCGCAATTCACTCAATACAAATTCATCAAGCATATTTAATAAGCATAACACAATTAACGCACACATGGTATACACAACAATGGCATCACATACAACCCATGTTCCTAGCGTAGGACTCCATGTTCGGTTGAAGTTCAACCTACTTTGACTAGGACTAACTTGTTAGTCCATACTTGGAATACAACTCTTTAAGGTAATTCTAATACCTAGTTCAATCATGGTATCATTGCTATGTGACCCTAGAGACTCTAATGCCTAGAGCTCTGATACCACTTCTGTCACGCCCCAAAATACCCCCTAGGAGTTAAGGGATACTTTAGAGGTGACTACGTGTACCTGTCAAACCAACCTGTAATGCAAGAGGCTAAACATAATATAATACAATGATAATCAGAACGCGGAAACTAAACATAAGTGCGGAAGTATAAGCCAACTTTTTCTTTTCTTCTATAACTCCAAATAGTATTCCAAGTTAACATATACCAAATACAATCAAAGTAAAGGTGGACATGCCCACCTATCAAAATACAAAAAGAAACTCTCTAACCCTCTCCTCTCAACAGTAGTCGAGGTATGGCCACACATCCAAGTCCCCATCCTCCTGAGACTGCCACGGGATAGGTGGCTCCCTCTCCTCTACATACTCCTCCTCGACCCAAGGCTCAGGGTCAAGGACATCCACAGTACCTGCCGACATAAAAGTACGGCTGAGCATGGAATACTCAGCGAGTACAAACTACTAGCTAACTATAACAATAGCGAAAGCATAACAACAGTGAGCAATACAAGATATTAATTTAAAGCAATAGTGAAAGCATAAGATACATAGCCATATCTTGACATGCGTGTATGAATGCAAAAACCTCGGTAAAACTCATGTCTCGGAAACCTTTTTCGTGTCTCAGTCAAATCATGTATGTGTGTCGTGTCTTGTCTTGTATTTCATGTCTTGATTTGTTCTTGACTTGTATACTTGTGAGCCAGAGGCTAGCACCCTTCCTTAGGCTACCAACCTCCTTGTCATGTTCTTGTTCCATTTCTCTTGTGAGCCAGAGGCTGGCACCCTTCCTTGGGCTACCAACCTCCTTGTCATGTTCTTGTTCCATTTCTCTTGTGAGGCAGAGGCTAGCACCCTTCCTTGGGCTACCAACCTCCTTGTCATGTTCTTGATTCATTTCACTTGTGAGCCAGAGGCTAGCACCCTTCCTTGGGCTACCAACCTCCTTCTCATGTTCTTGATTCATCATATACAATCGTGGAAAACCCGGTTTCATGCATGCATGTGTGGTGTGTGTAGCACTTGTAATATCATGATGACAATATGACATGAAGAGTAGTGTATAGCAATTCACTCCACACTATAACCATATAGGAATTTGAGTAATCTACGTGGCATTTGAATAGTTCATCATTCATAAGAACACATGCATAAGGCATACTTTCATTTTCTTCATTTATGTCATTTATTCCTAGTTTAGGCATTTTGTCAAACACATAACATGCAAGGTTCCTTAATGGTTCATCTTCTTCTTTTTAGTGCCTACTTTCCATCCAAAAATCAAGGTATGTTCATTATTGGTAAAATGCCCATCCTCCATTTTCCATTCTTCACACCACACATTCATACACCATACATTCGGCATCCCATCGCCTCAATCAACCTCTCATCCATGCATCCACACCATTTTCCTCACCTTGTTTATATTTAGTGAATATGATACATTTCATAAGGGAGAAATACATAGTAGCAAAATCATATAGTTCATGGAAAAACTAGGTTATTGTTAGGGGAAGTTAGTAGGGTGTACTAACCTTGAATCAAGGCTTGATCCTTGGTAGGGACCTTAATTGAAACTCCAACTTGAAAGATGAAGCCTTTGCTTGAAAGAAGCTTGAGTTGGGGAAGAAATCCCTTTCAAAAACGTGAGTGAGGGCTGCCCTAGCTTTGAGAATGCACCCCACCCGAGCTTGAGTTGAAATCTTGAAGAAAACGTGCTTGGGGACGATCTAGGGTCTTCACCCCTTTGATTTCTTCTCCAAAAGCAAACTAGGTTTAGGAAACCCTTTTCTCTTCTCTCTTATCTCCCAAATCTCTCTAAGTATAGTGAATGATGCCCTAAGGCTCGGGCAACCCTTAAGGAGAAAGGGTTTAACCCCCAAAAGACGAAAAAGCCCTTAATGAAAATTCTGAAAAACACGAAGACCGAGCGATCGGTGGTTATGACCGATCGATCGGTTGCCTACCGAGCGATCGGTGTTTATGACCGATCGACCGGTTAAAAACTCACTCTCTGGAAAATTTCCCCATACAAAATTTCTGACCGTGCGATAGCTACCGAGCGATCGGTGCTCTGTATGTCTGGACTGTTTTGACCATATCTTTTGACTCGCTCGTCGGATTTCGACGATTCAACTTGCGTTGGATCCGTCTTTTGAAAACGAACATTTCTGACATTTCACAATTTCCGATTTCTCCCTTATTTATTAATTAGACTACAAAAAGGGCCAATTAGCTACGAAGGTGCTATTCATTAAGGATGAAAAAGTCCGGGGTGCTACAGTGTATGTCCAGAGGACTGGTATGGGGTCATTCTGGCCCTCCTCTCCGGCTGTGTTGAGCCACTGGATTGGCCTCTCCATAATTCTCCCCTCTTGTAGAGTTCCTCAGCATTCGTTTCTGCTAACTGGGCCTGATCCACAACTTCGGCGTAGGTCTCGTGCCTGAACATGGAGACCCGGTCTTTAATGTAGGCCTGCAATCCTCTCTCAAATTTCCTGGCCTTCATTGCCTCTGTGGCTATCAAATATGGGGCGAACCTTGACAATTCGGAGAAGTTGGCTTCGTATTCTGCCACTATCATGTTCCCCTACTCCAAGGTAATGAACTCTAATTCTTTCTTTTCTCTAACTCCTATTTGGGAAGTTTTCTTGTAGAAAACATCTAGGAACTCTTTCCAAGTCCATTCTTGACCCACTGGAGTCAAGTCCCTCGTTCTAATGGCGGATCTCCACCGGTGATCGGCCTCACCCTCCATCATAAAGGCGGCCCAGGTGACTTTCTCTCCCTCAGTAGGCAGTAATACTGAATACAACTTCTCTAGTTGCCTGATCCATGCTTCAGCAACCAATGGATCAATGCCACCATAAAATGTCGGGGGCCTCATCCTCCGAAATGCCTCTATCCCCGTGGCATTATGTGTGCAGGAGTAGGTACAAGTGCCATAATTGGAGTTTGGGTAGAGGGCTGCCTAGCTGCAAGCACTGCTAGTGTCTCTGCTATGGATCCCAAGACTTGGGTGAGATCAGGTTGCTCATCCCCCGATGGAGGAGGAGATGCTCCACCTCTCCTAGTGTGGTGTCCACGACCCCGATTTCCACGTCTCATGATCGAATCCTGAGAACAATAGCAAAGCATGAGCCTAGTTTGGAACCCAACTTATCTCGTCCCCAATTTCAACGATCATTTCATGTTTATGCATACATAATATACATAAGAATACATCAAGGCATACAATAAGAAAATATTAACATACAAGAAATGTTTCTTAGAGTAGAACACCAAGCTAGGTTGGAATTTCAATTGGTTTGGAATAAGACTAATTTGCTAGTCTATTTGAGAACAATAACATGGCCTGAGCACAACTTGAACTCCAGCTCCTAACAATTTAGTTCTTCTGCTCATTTTTCAAGTATTAAATTAATGAGTAGTTTATCCAATTGAGTTATTTATGCCGCTTCCTCTTAATCTTGGGGACATGTATGATGCTTCTAAGATCTACATGATGCATACAGGATGTGTGTGATGCTTATGATGTGTATGGAGTGCATACCATGCATGATGCTTATGCGATGCACGATGCTTATGCCATGCATGAAATGCATGCTATGTATGAATGCTCATGATATGCATGAAAGTGCATGATGCTCATGCTATGCGTGATGCTCATGTTATGTATGATGCTTATGCGATGCATGATGCTTATGCCATGCATGAGTTATGTTTATTTGTGGTGTAAGACACATTAAGTACAGTTTAACCAATCACTTTACACTGGGTACGCATAATAGTATATGTATCAAAACCTATGTCCCTATTGTCGCAACGACTCTAAATACTCTAAACTTGTAAGACCTAAGATCATCCTATAGCCTCTCTTGGGAAACAATTCCCTATAGAAACCTAATGACACAATGTATGACAAGGACCTACCCCTCATTTGTCAAACAACACCTAGGCTAGACTCTACTCTAAGTATCACATCCCTCATGGGTCTAGCTGCAAAACACGTTCATATAACATAAGTGTTCATTAAGCATGTAACATATAGTATACACACAACACATAGCATACAATACCACATAACAATACAACATATTATAGTATAAGTACATAGAATTTTTCTGGTTTTCTAGCGTAAATGTACACTAACTTTGGTTGAAATCAACCTGTTTTGGACAAGGACTAGGGATTACTCCACACTTGGAATACGATTCTTTTCTTAGACCTAATGCCTTGTATTAATCGTGGAATCGAACTCTAAATGACCCTAGAGACCTAATGCCTAAGCTCTGATACCACTTCTGTAATGCCCCAAAATACCCCCTAGGAGTTGGGATACTTTGGCGACGTGACTTAACCTTAATCAATCCTGCAAAGAGTATACAAGGCATGCCAAATAGTGATCCGAAAAATTTTCTTTAACATAAATGTAATTCCAAGTGTCAACGTAAAACAATGAATGGATAAAATAAAATAATCACAAGGGTGCAAATGCTTGAGTTACCCACTCAAGCTCACATGAAAAATCCCCAAAAGGAAATCCCAAAATACATTTCTCTCTCTCTCTCATCCCAACCCATGGCCACAGGCCAACCCTAACATCTGGCTAACCATCCGAATAACCTCCTACTCTCCTTGAGCTGCCTCAGTCTAAGGGACCAGAGTCCATATGTTGTATAGTGTACCTGCCGACATAAAAGTACGACTGAGCATGGAAAACTCAGCGAGTACAAGCTACTAACTGACAAGAGTAATAACATTAATATGTAATACAAGATACAGTTCATCCAAAAGATACATAATCAGAGTGTGGAAGCTAAAACAACATAACAACGTAAAGTAAATCATGAACATCATATTTTAACTTACGCATTGTAAATTCGTATTCAAAAGTAATGACTTATTCTTGAAAATACTTTTTTGTGGTTTCCAAAACTTCCTTGCCGTATTTACAACTTATTCTTGTCTTATTCTTGTATCGTGGGAATCACACATGCCTTGTTTTGTTCCTGTTTAGCTAGTACCCGAACTATGAAATGGACGGACATACTAGGTTCTTGTTATTCTTGCTTGTCTTATTTAACCAGTACCCGAACTATGAAATGGACGGACGTACTAGGTTCTTGTCATGCTCGACTAATGCCCGGACTATAATGAAACGGAACACATTAGCCTCGTGTCTTGACTTAACTAGTGCCCGGACTATGGTGGAACAGAACACACTAGTTATTCTTGCTTGACTAATGCCCAGACTATAATGGAATGGAACACATTAGTCTTCTTGCCTTGCCTTGACTAGTGCCCGGACTATGGTGGAACGGAACACACTAGTTGCTCTTGCTTACTAATGCCCGGACTACGATTGAACGGAACACATTAGTATCTTACTGGACTAATGCCCGGACTATAATGGAACGGAACACATTAGCCTCCTTACTTGACTTGACTAGTGCCTGGACTATGGTGGAACGGAACACACTAGTTATTCTTGCTTGCTTGCCTTGCTTAACTTGTGAGCCAGGTATGACATATCATAGGATATGCCCTATCCTTGACATTTATGCTTGTTTATTCGTATTTCTTATTCGTGTCGTTTTCTTATATACATATACTTGAAAAGTCGATTCATGCATGCATGTGTACTTGTGGGTGTAGTTTGTAAACATAATAATAATAGCATGGAAAATTGAGGATAATAGATAGCATTTGAACAATTATAGGCACATGAGAGATTTAAGGAATTCATAAAGCATATCATCATTTTTACAATTTTTGGGGAAATATCCCTATCTCATATCCCATAAATTAGGTTTTACATTTTACACAAGCGTTTAATCAAACATCTTACATGCACGTTTTCTTCATTTCATAATTTGTTCTTAGCCAAAGGTTGTTATTCATTCAGGACATTTTGAATCACCACACGACCTATGGAGTTTGCGGCAACTCGTGTTGTCGACCATTTCATTTTCATCTTTTTGTATGGGTGTAATTTCATTTCAACATTTCATGTTGCCTGTTCTTATGTATACAGATTACCTTCCAACATTTGTATATCATTCTCACACAATAGTAAACCATATAAAATAAATCCAAGGTAAATCTCTATCGCCTTTAAACCACACATTTCCACATCCACAATGCATTTTTGTTTATGATATTAAATTAGGGATTTGAATACAAACACGTCAAGCGAGCATGTATGTTGAACTCCAGAATCTACCACCTCTGCTTTACAGGACACCTCGGTTATTACTACAGTAGTGTCGGTGTACTCCCTTGACGAGGGATAGCACCCTTGAACTGTCGAGGAAGAACCCTACCGAGCTTGGCGAACTGTGCTCCTCACGTGCTTGAAGCCCGATGGACTTGAGACTTCCCCGCTGTTGCTTAGGATGCTCTCGGGGTTCTACACCAGCCTTGATATTTCTCCAATTTTGTGTTTAGCCCTAGGAGAAAACG